>JAWPHD010001890.1:0-15000 GCA_037043455.1 Cyrtodaria siliqua
CTCTAGTAATAATCCTATTATATTTGGCGATTCTGGGATTGTTTTAAAATATCTATCACTATACAATAATAATATTGTGATAGCATAACGAAACCTTGAGTAAAGATAACTGGATTCTGCAATCAGTAAATAGTGACATCCATTCTCAGGATATTTAAATCTAACTTATGTAACCAGCTCGTCAAATAACGGTAAAATTAAACTACAAAACCATAAACACTCTATCCAGCTGTTCAGGTCATATAATGCATATGTGTCCATTAAAAGTATAGATTTATGGGTATTAACATACCCGTGATTGAATATGAGTTGGTAACTCTTAATTTGGGGTTTGGCCTGGCTGATTAAAGCAGTTTATATTGGGTCTATAGAGTTTAGTAGGTTTAGAAACAGTGTACATATGTTGTAAATTATGTTGATGGCGGGACAGGACTTTAATGGTCAAGTCACTTCAATTTGTGTGGTCTTCTTCAAACTGATTAGGATGCCATGGTACTTTTAAAAGATAAAATATTTCAAGCGGGTTTAACTACCTGTTAGTTACTGGTGTGTATGACTTGAGGATCATCGATTCTTTTCAGATCTCAATTACCAGGATTTGATCTCGCACAATATAGATGCAGGGATATATTTTATTTCTTATCTGACATGGATTTTTATGTAAACTAATGCACAATTGTTAAAGATTAAACATAATGCAGACACATGTCCACAACTTATGTGTTATGCACATCTCTTAACATCAAACATATGCATCTTCATTCTCTTTTTAATCATTTAAATGTTATTCAATAATATAGTAGAGTAGTTGGTCCATGAGTATACAATACAACAAACACTTTTCAAATACAGAAGTCAGTGGCAATACTACACTGATATATACATAGTACACATAAAACTACACTGATACATACGTAGTACACATAAAACTACACTGATACATATATAGCATGCTAAATCACTTTCATTGATACTATTTCAAATATGAAGCAAAGTTTTATCATAGGCGTAGAGACAAATGTGAAGTAGGAAGCGTTTAATGACATAACAATATTACAATTTTTTTTTACATGTTTTCTGGCGTTTAAAATGACGTCTTAACGGTAAACAGACTTGACGTCATATGGCGTTGCGACATTACATAGTAAATATAATAACTTCTCAATAACCAATCAGCATTGAGTATTTTTTATAAACCATATCAGATGTGACCTTTTACTTAATATGCTGAAAATGACGTAAAACACCATTAAAACACAAACAACAAACTTAATGTTTTGCCCTTACACGTAATATACAGTATGAATAATGATGACACAAAATCAAGTCAGGCATATTTAAATAATAATATAGTACAACAATAACAACAACGACAATGTTCAGAGTAAATATAAGTGAATATATGTCAAGACAAGCACTTACAAGCTCGATGCAAATACATGATTTGACTTTTAAGACGCATTAACACAAAACGGTTATTTGGCATCTTACAAAAACGAAAACTCCAAGCCCATCCTGTACTTACATCGAAATAAAAATATACAGAATGAACTTCAAACATTCTCACCTACAAAACTGCAGAGTTGCCGCAGATTGTGTTATTGACACTTAAACAATACAGGGATGATGATGAAGATCTTCAATGAACACTGGATGGGTGTTGCACAGAACACTTGTGTCGCCTACCGTGGGCTTATTTTAAATTATGACCAGTTATGAGCTTAGGTTGCAGGTTAAAGTTTTATAAAAAGGGGCTCTGCCGAAATTAAATTCAGAGTTATTGGAAATGTGTTACAACATTCCTTGGGGTAAGATGGAGATGTGTTATGGCCAATGTTAAGCAGCAGGTTAAAGTATGACGGACGATGGACGGACGACGGACAAAATGATCCCGAAATGTCTGTGTCATGTTACGCAGGCGACAGAATAAAATAACTGACAAAATGAACAATCATTCGAGGGGTGTGGGTTTTACGCTCTACCAGGAAAAGCAGTGGCCCTAATCTTTCCCGGGAATCACAAATCATAGTAAAAGAAAATTGTCACATGTCAAACTCGAGAAATACCTTTACACATGTTCATGCTTTGGACACAGGGGTTGCAACCATATTTGACCCCAGGGATTTCAAATGAGCAAAATTGATAGACCAGGGGTTAGCAATCATTAATAATAATAAAGAACAAGAAAACAACAGTTGTATTTGTTCCGTACATCCTCAAACGTGAATTCGTTTGATTTTTCTAACACACCTATTAGATTCAAATGATTTTTTTCTTCTAAAACTAAATTACCCAAGTCATTAGCATTGATACTTGGCCATACATAGTGAGTAAAACAAGAATAAAACATGTATAATCTGTAGAATTTATATCTTGGCTAGAATTATATCCTTTCAGAGGTAATCAGTTATTCTGAAATTAAAAAAGTGCTTATAGGACATCTATCGGGGTCAACTAACACAATAATAGTATAGACATATTCTTGATTATAGACATAAAGCAAGATTTCCGGGTGTCTCCTTTAAGAAAATAAAGCACATTTCTATAAAAAAATAAAAAAATAAAAAAAAGAGGGCCAAAATGACCCCAAATCGATCACCTGAGGATCTTTGCAATGATGAAAAAAGTGTCCACTCGCAAATGCTGATTGAAGATGTTTTTAAGTCTTTCCTTATGTAAGTCTATGTAAAAACATGCAAATTCTTTACATTCAAACTTTGGACCCAGGGGTTGAAGCCATCTTTTACCCAAAGGACTTCAAATGAGCAAACTTGATAGACCATGGGTTAGCGATCAGTAATAATAATAAAGAACAACAAAAAACAAGAGAGCATGTGTATGCTCTATAACCTAAAATGGCTCTTATATCAAAGGGATTTCATCATTAAATTCCTTTCAATACCTTTTTACAACTGCAAAACACAACAACACCATCAACCAAAATTTAAAAGGATTTTTTAAGTGTTTCCCTATACAAGTCTATGTAAAACATTTGATCACTAGGCCGGGGCCAAATGTGACCCAAGGGACACCACTTGTATAAACTTGGTAGAGGACCATAAATCTATAGCAAACGCAAAACATTAAACCTCCGGCTCTTGTAATTTCAGAGAAGAAGATGTTTTAAGTTTTCCCTATATATAAGTCTAGTAGAAAATCGAACAGGAAAAGCTGCACTCAAGAACGACAGTCAACAACAAACACACACAGAAACAAATTTAAAGATGAATAAAAGGCCCAATAAGACATTACAAACACAAAAGGGTTGACAATAGGACTACCGCCTTGGAACGGTCAGTGGCAAAAAAGGCCGCTGGGGGTTTAAACCAGGTTCTAGGGTGCACCAAACCTCACACTTACCCTACCGTCAACCCAATAAAACGACAGTGTAAATAAAGAAATCCCGTCATGAACTATTCTCTAACCACCAACAAGGCAGCAGCATTAGCAGGCAATATAAGTAAAACACAAAGATGCTCGTGTTAATAGAATACAAAAAAAAAATAGCCTAGAAAGCCACAATGAAGGTACTCAATGACTTGGCAGAAGCCAGAGCTACAGGAGAATAAACCATTGAGGGCATGACAAGAAAAGACTGCAGACAAACATCAAACGTCACCGTCCTTTTGGGCTTTAGGTAGACGTCATAGGGTCCACAGACACAAACTTTAGAAAAATTAAACAAAGTAAAAACGCATCCAAACAGGAAACGATAATAAAAAAATAAATAAAATAAAGAAAATAAAAAAAAATACCTTCAATGGGATTTGAACACACGGCCTTCGCTTCCCAGTGTACAAGAAGTAATATAAAGATTTTCCATGGCGTCCATCTTGGATGTCGTGTTTACCAAATTTTAACAAATTTAAAAAAACATTCACCTAAGGATCATCGATGTGAAGTTTGGTAAAATTGACCGAGCTGTTTCTGAGAAGAAGATTTTTTTAAACATTCCCTATGTAAGTCTTTGTAAAACATGTGACCTCTAGGATGGGCCAAAAGTGAGCCCATGATCACCATTTGAACAGGCTTGGAAGGGGAACATACGCTTATAGAAAATGCACAATATTAAACCTCTGGCTCTTGCAGTTTCAGAGAAGACGTTTTTTGAGTATTTCCCTATAGAAATCTTTATAAAACCTGTGACCATTAAGGCGGGATCAAATGTGACCACGGTATCACAATTTGAACAAAATTGGTAGAGGACCAAATGCAAAATATTAAACTTTTGGCCCTTGCAGTTTCAGAAAAAAAAAATTACGTTTTTTCGTATACAAGTCTATGTAAAACATGTGACTCCGGGGCGTTGCCAAATGTGACCACCATTTGAACAAACTTGGTAAAGGCCCATAAGTTTATAGTACATGCAAAATATTTAACATCTAGCTATTGTAGTTTCAGAGAAGACGATTTTTTATTTTTTTCCCTATATAAGTCCAAGTAAAACTGTGACCCCCGGGGCGGGGCCAAATTTGACCCCAGGGTCACCATTTGAACAAACTTAGTAGAGGACCATAAGCTGATGCTACAAGTAATACAAGACAGCTCTATGCCTTGTGGTTTCAGAGTAGAAGATTTTTAAAGTTTTTTTCCCAATATAAGTCTATGAAAAACATGCAAAATCTCAATATACAAACTTTGGACCTCGGGGCACGGCCATTATTGACCCTGGGACTTCACTTGAACAAACTTGCTAGTCTAGGCGTTGGCGATCATTTTAAAAGAAAAACTATCGAAATCTGTCCAGCGGTTCTTGGTTTAAGGTTTCGACCATATATGGTAATGGCGGCCATCTTGGATGTCGCGCTGACCTTATTTTAACAAATCTAAAATGCATTGATCTTAGGATCATTCTTGTGAAGTTTGGTCTAAATTGGACAAGCGGTTTCTGAGAAGAAGTTGTTTGAAGTAAACGTTAACGACGACGACGGACGGACGACGGTTGGACGACGGACGAAGAGTGATACCAATAGATCATTGTTTCAGAAGTAATAACAGGTATTCATTTTCCATAGCTACCATTCAAACAGTACTTATGTTCAACCAAAAGTCTTATTATTTGTATCAATAAAATGTTGTTTTAGTATTTGTTTATACCGAAACCAATATGTTCTATAAAAACAATTAATTTAATTACCTATCGATTTCAATAGAACATTTGTTTAGAACAACAGTGTAAGGGCAATGGTAAGATGGCCCTAAAAGGACACCGTAACTTCGAGCATTTAGACCAAGGTAGTCCCACAACCCAGATAGTTTCCAGACGTGAAACGTTTTGACCACAGCGGGGCTCACAATCATGGTTGTAAAGGGAAAACTTTATTTTCACTAGTGTGAAAAATGTTTTTCTGTTAAAAATCGCCGAATAACCCGAACGCATTTGTCACATTATCAAAATGTGAAGAATGCGACCGTATTCTTCAAACATGTGTGAAGAATGCGTACTGTGAAATATGAGGTCCAACAAAGTTTTAAATATATGTTTATTTCAGTTTCTAAGACATCAATATCTCCAGAGTTTGCAAACTGCATCTGTATGCAAGCGTGACGTACGGAAACCAATTTAAAATCAAATAAAAATGAGTCCGGGCTTACTTTTTAGACTTACATTACGTAAAAGCTGGCATTTTATTGTGGTTAAACTTTGAATACACGTTCAATATGAGTCCTAAATTAAATCGTCATTAACGACCCACTTTACTAGTACTGCCTCTATAATCTAACTCTAGCACACGTATCGTTTTACACGTACGTAATTCATACTTCTTTTGTTTTACTGTGGTTAAGCTCTGTTTGCCAGTCATCGCTGTCTTCTTATGCAAATACTATTCTACCTAACTACCTACCTACTACCTTTTATGATTCGGGTACATATACATATTGCTTCTAACCGCAGTAAATACGCGTCATCCATAGAAACATTAACTGCCTACATATGTATACATCCCAACACTACTACGAACGAAACCGGAATAAAATATATCACTAGCTTTGACCTACTGTTTACCCTTTATGGACAATGGTTACGTTCTCACAAGTTTGCTATTTACAGTATATTATCTCACAGCCCATCTTCTTAATGTAGACGGTGGTCTGATTGCCAGCTGTCGACAGTGGTCGCCTAATTACCAGTTGTCGCATAGTTAGAGTTAACAATGGTCGCCTAATTTACAGAGATAACAGTGGCCGCCTTTTTAAACAGTGGGCGCTAGTTTTCGGTGTTAACAGTGGTCGCCTAGTTAACAGTAATCGTGTAAGTTAACAGTGGTCGCCTAGTTAACAGTAATCGTGTAAGTTAACAGTGGAAGTCTAAGGGACTGCTACTTTCGTGAAGGCTTTAACTATTCTTATTTGGCACGTCTGTAGCCGTTGTCTATCAGCGATTCCATTTATATAATTCAACTGCAATGCTGTGTGTGTTGTTATATCATATTGCAATTCACTGTTTAATAAAAGGCAATTCGCAAAAATGTCTTTGTTAATATAGCTCCAGTGGCAAGCTGACAAATATAGGCATATACATTGAATCGTCCTCTTTCTTCCATTCCATCATTCTGGTTTAAAATGCATTTCAACTTATATTTTAATCAAATACATTACATGGGTTCTTACCATGCTTTTTTTTACTCTTCTAGTCTTTATGTAAACGTTTCAGCACGCATGACTGGCAGAAGTCCCATGATCGGTTGCCTGATCGCCAGTTCTTTTCCCCCAACTTATCTCGAGCTTTTTGGACAATGATAGCAGGCTTGTTGCTTTCACTAGGAGGAGCCGTGTGTATCCAAATATTGGCGTGCTTTAGGTCTACGTGCAGACTGTCTTCCATAATGGTCCTTTTGGAGAAGATATGAGTTGCGCCGTAGTGTATCACGTTTATTGTTTCGGTGGCTTCGTCAGCCGTAGTAAGAATCCCTTGATGCCAGATCCAGTAATATTTAAATTCTATTATAGTTCCCGGAGTAAGATTTGACCATGAGAACACCTGCAGCCTTTGAAATGAATCTGTCGGTTGGGTCACGATAGGTATATTCTCATGGGTAGCAGACATCTCTTTGCTACTGGAAGCATCTTCGTATACCTGTTTTACTATGACTGGAATTTGTATGACTTTTGCCCAGTGCACCAACTCCCATGACGCGTTCCCTTTTACTGATAAGCAATGCTCTCCCACTCTGGATCTGGCACGTTCTACCACCTTTTCCCGTGGATAAGTAAGGTATTCGTCGTATGACTTCAAAAACACACGACCTGCATTCAAATCCATCGGTATATATTCTTCTTTTACTGTGCGCGTCGAAACCAAATTCTCAAGAGCGTAATGAATTACTTTTATTTGAGCCTTGTCGTCAGTGTTTGCATTTTGTATTTTAGTCACGATGGCAGCATGCTTTACACTCCAGTAGTAGAATATAATCACATCGCCTGCTCGTAATTCGCTCATTCCATTAATTTGTTTGTCGTTTTGCTCCTCTACTACTACTTTGGTTAATTGCGGCGATCTTCTGTACATAATGTCGTATTTTTTTCCCCAATTCTAGCTCGAGCTCGCTTGATAATTTCTTCTTTGCTGAAGCTGTAGGAATTGACGTTAATATGTTTAAAATGTGTCTAATATGATATGCTGATGATATAGTTATCTTTGTAATAGTAAAGATTTACAAAATAGTTTAAATAGCATGGCAGACTACTGTAAAAGGTGGAAACTTGTTGTTAACCCTTTAAAAACAAAGATAATGATATTTGCCATGATATATTCATTTTTATTACAATGATACTGTTCTAGAAACTGTTAATAGGTTCAGCTACCTGGGAAATTTTTTTACAACCGGAGGATCATTCTCATATGCTCAATCAACACTTGCATGTCAAGCGTTAAAGGCAATATTTAAAATGAAAAATGTCTTTATACATTTACGGAATTACCAATTGAACAATGAACAGATTTATTTGATAAATTAATTACTCCTTTTCTGAATTATGGGTCAGAAGTATGGGGTTTCAATCAGATTTTGTGGTTGGTTTCACATATATTAATCATATTTTGGCACACTTCCCCCACCTTCTCGAAAATATTAGAATTGTACTATAATAGGCGAATGACATTGAAAGGGTTCATTTACAATTTTGTTAATGACTTTTGGGGATAAAAAAGACAACACAAAACGATTTTGTATACGGAGAATTAGTTTGAAAACCTCTGGTTATTATGCGACATTATAATATCAAAAAGTATTGGTTAAAAATATTAAATAGAAATGAAAAGTAATATATTAAGAAAATATATGATCTGAAGTTATATGATATAAATGTGAAACCAAATGTTTGTAAAACATATATGCCCCCCTTCAACAACCAATGACACAAACATTACTGCCAAGTTTTGAGTGCCAG
This sequence comes from Cyrtodaria siliqua, assembly GCA_037043455.1. Classification (NCBI taxonomy): domain Eukaryota; kingdom Metazoa; phylum Mollusca; class Bivalvia; order Adapedonta; family Hiatellidae; genus Cyrtodaria; species Cyrtodaria siliqua. Next base: position 8,392 of record JAWPHD010001890.1, read on the forward strand.
CTGTTTTTGACTTATGGAAGACAAGCTATTTTAGTGAGTTTTCACATAATTGTGTGTGTGTGTAGTTCTAAGGTTTATAATCCGTCCCGCCAACGAACAGTCAAGGTAAGCCTGACGCGATGGGCACAATAGAGTCTGGACTTGTTTTCACATAATTGGCAGTTATCCTTATATATATATATATATATATGTAGGTATTTTACATTTAGCTTTCACATGGGTTACTTAATTTGCATATTCTTCATCAAAATAATGTATCCCATATGTCAAAATTAATAGTTTGAGTTTAAAGAGTGAAAATAAATCATAAATGTATTTTTTTTTTAATTAGAATCAAATTTAATCTTAATATTCATTCAATAAAGGGAGGTAATTTAAACAGTAATTTTAAATTAATATTGTTATTAGGTTTAAATATAGAAACATCACAACATACTTGTATATTAAAAACAATAGGCCCAAGAGGCCCAAGAGGGCCTGTGTCGTTCTACTGGATACCCCGGGGTGGGGCCCAAATTTGATCTCAGGTTCACCATTTGAACAAACTTGGTAGAGGATCCAAAAGCTGATATTAAATAAAATTAAACCTTTATTTCTTGTGGTTTCAGATTTTTGGTAGTTCTTTCCTATAACTCTATGTAAAACTGATCCAACAAAGGGGGAAAAAAATAATAAAGAAAAATAATAAAAAAATAATAATAATTTAAAAATCAATAAAAAAATATATAAAAATCAATCAAAAAATAATTAACAAAAATAAAAAAAAAAATAAAAAAAAAATAATAAAAAAAACATAAAAATATTAAAAAAGAAAAAGAAAAAAAAGATTAAAAAAAAATAAATAATAAAATAAAAAATTACAAATTTGAACCCATAAAAAAGAGTATGATAATGGACCTTTGGAAACGGCCGTAAGCCAAGATTTCCTATGGAAAAGAAATAGTTTTAAAAAATAACAAGCAATTTTAAGTGATTTTTTTTTTCAAGTTTTGTTACCATGGCAACCACATTTCTTATGCGAATCTACCCAAAAGGGAGGTATATAACTACACCATGAGACAACCATTCTTGCCAAGTTTGGCATTTGTAGTGCCAGCTGTTCTTGAGTTATCACGAAGACAAGCGATTTTTAGTGATTTTTTACAAGTTTTGTTACCATGGCAAACACATTTCTTATGCGAATCTACCCAAAAGGGGAGGTGCACAACTAGACTATGCGACACCCATTCCTGTCGAGTTTTGGGTTTGTAGTATCAGCTGTTCTTGAGTTATCGCGAAGACAAGCGATTTTTAGTGATTTTTTACAACTTTTGTTACCATGGCAAGCACATTTCTTATCCGACTCTACCCAAAAAGGAGGTGCACAACTACACCATGACATAAACATTCCTGCCGAGTTTCCAGTTTGTAGTTCAAGCTTTTCTTGAGTTAGCGCGAAGATTTTTAGTGTTTTTTTACATGTTGTGTTACCATGGCAACCACATTTCTTATGCGAATCTACCCAAAAGAAGAGGTGCACAACTAGACCATGACACAAACATTCCTGCAAAGTTTCGAGTTTGTAGTGCCAGCTGTTCTTGAGTCCTCGCAAAAACAGGAAGATTTCTGGATGGGCCGACCGACCGACAGACCGACATGTGCAAAGCAATATGCCCGCCCCCCCTCCCCCACACCCCCACACACACCCCTTCGGGAAGAGGGGGAGGGTGGCATAATAATTGGCCTCCTCAGTAAGAGAAATGTTATATCGAATGGGGTTTAATGATATATGGTTAACGCAAAGTGTTGGTAAAGAAAGATATAAATATCGGACAGGGAAAGCATCATTCAAGGACGACAGTCAAAAAACAAAAACAAACACGCAAACACAAAACGAGAAGGCAAAAGTAATAAAAAAATACAAACGACATCACAAACACAAAAGGGTTGACAATAGGGCTACCGCCTTGGAACGGTCAGTGGCAACAAAGGCCACTGGGGGTTTAACCCGGTTCTAGGGTGCACCAAACCTCACACTTACCCTACTGTCATCCCATTGAAATAGGACAGTGTAAATAAAGAAATCCCCGCCATGATCTAATCTCTAACCAACAAGGCAGCATCAATAGGCAGTATAAAACTGGTTTTATGCATATTTAAAAAAAAGATTAAATGACATGGGCGGTTAGCCTATTGGAAATTTAAAAATAAACTATATCATTTATTTGTTCAGTAAAAGAAAAAGCTTCTAGACGTCAAACGTTATAAGACAAACGTTATAAGACACTAAATCTAAAAAATAAACGCGCATTGTAAAACACGCTCATTAAGGAAATATATACAGGATGAAACTGATTATATAGTAGAGTTATATATAATGTCCGAAAACTATTCCGGCCTTCTCTCTTTCTATATTCATTATTGTATATTTATCACTTTACCATTTTTAACGTAATGGGCGCCTGAGGTTTGAAATGAACAATAAGTATTTACCAATAAGTACTTTCCCATTGAAATAATTCTACTACAGTCGAGTATAAACGTAATACTTGCAACAATATAACTTTTATTTGTTAACAGTTTAACCGTTTTAAACTTGCTATGTAAATGAAATCACCACGCACATTGTGAATGTTAGAACTCTGGTGGTGAAAATCTGAATGAACCGTTAACCTACCGAGGGCATCGTATCTTATGCGAACTTTAGATGTTGTTGTGTGATTGTAACCACTTCTAGAATTAATTAGATATATATATATATATAAAATCTCTGATATAATACAAATTATCATTTAGACAAATATTAATTTATAGCATTTTTGGGGACAAAATAGCATTAGTAAATCAGGGGAACCAAAGTTGCATTATACAAATGGTTAGGCTATTGATGTTACTAATAATAACACTTAAATTGTTCCTGACATAAAGAAAACATATGTCCAATTCAAGTATATTGTAACGGAACCAGTCTTTAAAACCATTAAGGTGTTATGCTATTAGACTTTTAATTTAACAAAAACAACGTTTTGGCATTGTCACGCTACGTTGCATCAATATCGCGCGTCAATAAATACTGAAAATGTGATCCTTTGGAAGCAACAAAAACAAACAAGAGAGAAAAGTAGCAGACTCGGTTTTATGAGTCTGTTCATGAGAGGTAATTAAAAAGTCATACATTTCCATAAGAACGGTTTATTTAATGTTATAATCGTAATAATTACTCGGTAAATCTGTGAAATTATTTTTTAGTTTTTATTGTTACATGTTAAACCATTCACTATTTTGTGTATGCAATGGTAAGTATAACATGCTACGTAAGAAGTATGCATGTCCCCAAATGTATGCGTTTAAAGTAAGGCCTGCTATTTCTCAGGCATTGTGCCGGCAATTACCGACTTTTTATTGAGATTACATGTTTTTTAGTTAAAATTGCCGACATTTTCAAACTAAAAGTCGTAAAATTTATTTTAATTACCCATTTTAATAAAATACCAACATTTACGACACGGGACTAAACTGCATTGGTAGTCAGCTGATGGCCATAATTGTTTGTTTTTTAACATTGTGTACACCAATCAATTAGTCCAAATCACCTCCGACGTGTGAATTGATGTAATTTGATATCTGACTTGTTGTTTAATGTTTTAACAGAACAGAACAGAACAGAACAGAACAGAACAGAACATATATTTTATTTCGACTTAAGCATGTACAGCTCATCGTCATACAAAATCATGATTTCAATGCATGCATGAAAACAAATATAACAAAGCTGACAGAAAACAAATAATGGTTGAGTGAAGTGAGAGTGTTATTCTTGGATGTTACCATTTACATAACATAATTTGACAATGTCAATTATACTTGCAAACCCTATTGGTTATTTAATGCATCATCTCTTATTTTAAAGGCTTTCTTACAAAACATTGCTAGTTTTATCAGTAGTGATTTTTGTTCTGAATTTAAAAGATTAGTGAACTTAAACATATTTGGGCGGTTCATAAAATATGTTGGAATGTGAGATTTTCTCAAATCGTGATAATAAGGGCAAATAAGAATGAAGTGATATTCATCTTCAATATCATTTAAAGTACACAGTGAACATTTCCTTTGGTTTCTTTCAATAGTTCTGTGTCGACCTGTTTATATGGATTATATATGAGATGATTTTAGCGATCATATTTCTATACTTCAAATTTTAAGATAACTTGATCTTTCAAAACTGGATTTAAGTTCCCTATATATGTATAATGATGAACAGAGTGTCATATCAGCACGCCATTATGTGACATATATGTCTCTTAGGCGATTAAGTAGTAATGGGGTGAAAGTATTTATTTGAACAGATTCTGGGTACAACCAAATCTCATTGAATCCCGAGTTTTGTAGGATACCTCGTACCTTTGTAGACCAGTTTATAATGCGGGGATTGCTATCTATCTCATTTCTTTCTTTGTTGATAATGGTTTTTAATATGCAATCATTATCTTTATTACCGTACATCTTTAGCCAGTATTTGATGATTGGTATATATCTTGAAATGTATAATAGATATCGACCGGCTTCTGCGTAGAGCGATAAAGTGTTTGTTGACGTTTTAACATTTAGTATCCATTTACAAAAGTTTTTATGAACCAGCTCTATATTATCTGCCTTGATGTGTCCCCATACCTCACAGCCATAATTTAAAATAGACAGTACGTATGAACCAAAAAGATTAAACATAATGTTAATTGGAATTTCCATATTCCGCGTTTAACAAGGAATTCATTGCACGTAGAGCTTTACCTTTAAGTGAATTAGTTGCTGAATGAACCACCGCTGGATAGTACATCCTAATACCCAAAAAGGATCGATGGCATAGGCTTTTTTTTTATATTTCAGCCATGGTTATATTAGATAGGGCAGTTTCCACGCTTAATACGTCATAGAAGACTTATATTAGGAGTTCTAAAATAATGATTGCAGATGCATTATAAATGCATTATATGCATTCAGTATATATATTTAGTCATTATTTATATTTAAAACACAGTTGCATGAATGTGATAAATAAAACAATAGAATGATATTACCACAGCAAACAAAACATGTATTAAAAAATATGTATTTATGTAAATAATAGTTATTTTATATACCCTGTATTGTGAAACTGATAACATGCTTTATAATTTTCACTGAACTACTATTTACTACGTATATAAAGCATTTCTATTTTGAATAATGTTAAAACAGGTTTTGTCACATAATCGAATCATCTCCTTATTGGAAAACATGTAAATCATTTTATCCATATCGCTTAAATAAACAAAATCCGGGCATAAAGAATATGCCTTGCCTAACAAGACATTTCTGATGTCAACATACACGCTACACTTTAAAATACCATGTTTTCTATCCTCAACCCCATTATATAAGGGACCCACTGGCTCGTTATTCATCGGGTTTATAATATGTGTTTAAAACCGTTTATCTTCTAGTTTTCTACAAAGTACTAGGTTTGTAATTTTATTAAACACACTGCTAACAAATAATATTCATTTTGTGTATCGTCCTATAATAATATATTATAATAATACATTATAAACTAACCATTGTTTGAAACACAAATGTCCATATCCCATTTCTAAGAAAGTGTATCCGCCCCTGAAAAAGTGTCCACCCATCACATCGCAATTTGTTTATCAAATATAGCTAGAAAGAGCACGATACAACTTGCCGATAACAGCTTAAATGGATACATGATTTTAACCCCTAAATGTAATCAGGTTATGCTAAAACTATACCAATAAACATTGTGTTATTATAGAGTCCAAAACTAGATCTTGAAATTGTGGATTAACGCCTCGAGACTATTTCTTGATTTTTCAAGTGTATTAAGGAAAATAAGTGGCTTTTGCAGGTGTAAACATACGCTTGGATCCAGTATGGCCTATTGGCAGCCATTTTCTCTTCAAATATAATATTTTGATTGTGGATTAACGCCTCAAATGTATGGGATACGCGCTGTGATATATTGGATTGTGCGCATATAAAATCGATTCAAGCTAACCAGTAGGCCTTATTGCCTACTGACCGTTCCAAGTCGGTAACCCTGTCTTCACCACCCTTTCTGTTGTTTTTTGTCTCTTTCATTGTAGTTTCAAGTCCTTGTTTGCAGTACAGTGCGGACCTACGATGCCATTGCGTTCGGACGATGTGGTTTCTATAGGACCCTATATATCATATTGATGCCGGTATGCATGCGCGACAGATGTCGGTTTATTTTCAATTGAATTATGAGAAAATGTATGTCAAAAAACGTAAACAATGGACTTTTTAGACAATGGACTTTTTAGGAGATGATGGAAATCAAGAAAGTTGGTTAGTTTCTTTACTGTTCGTCATTCCTTTTAAGCTAAGATTCGTCTTTCTAAAACTGCCATGTTAAACAAAGTTAATGTTTGAGGAACGGCCCCGTAAACTCAGTTATAGCTATGATGTGATTATATTAATGAAACTCTTTTTTGTTGTTGAAAGTGTAAATATACAGCTTATTACCAATCCCATATGTTCAAGTATCATTATTATAAAGCGTGCTGGTAGAGATAACAATGAGTTATGCATGCTGTCGGGTTGTCAAGCGCTGGA
>JAWPHD010001890.1:20000-288596 GCA_037043455.1 Cyrtodaria siliqua
ATACGATATATTGCAGTTTCGGTTTGAATGAGACTGTTCATGAGCGGTAGCTAGCATACGCCCTCTAGCCCCGGGTTGAGCAGAACTCAATATTAATAAAATCAATAGTACAACATTTAACCATCCCGAAGATGGCATGCATATGGCGTGGACTCCCCCATGTCGTACGGCGTATGGTCCCAGTATCTAATAAAAATCTATGCCCCGAAGAGCAAAATAAACATAATGGAATTTAGTTGGGAGCAGCGGTTATGAAGCATGCATATCAGAAGTAACAGTCAAAAGACTAAATTAAAAAGCAGACAACATATCCTTTAAGTGGTTAAACATATCGTATAAGTGGTTAAATTCATAATCATACTCGTACATGGAACATCCTGCATTTTTTGTTTTACTTTTGTAAAATAAAACGGTGAACTTACCTTTACATTCAAAAGCTCGAACGTCCGTGTATTTCTCACGCTGGCTTTCATCCATTTCACTATGCTGCATGCAGCTTCAAATGCTTTCACGACTTTGAATGGCGTATGATATAACCGGGTTGTATTATTCAGATATGCACTTATCGGCCTGATAACGGTGGGATTTAATCGGCATGTGACTGATAAAGAAAAATGCTAGTAAGCCAGGTAGAAAGTGATAAACTATTACTATGTCGGTGACTTGTTATGCTCCGCACTCAAACGACAGAGCGACAGAACCACGCCATTCTTTGTTTTCTTTGTTTTCTAAGCTTCTCCAATGCACTGACTGTATCTGTTTCATTTACTAATCCCCTACCTGTCATCGCACACTCAAAGTGGAAAGCATAGTGGTGAACTGTAAATGGGCCAACCACTAAACATGCAGTACGTTGCAAAATGATAGGGTCAAGGATCTTACGAAGTTTGTAAATCACATCACCATAGAAGTGGTTGTGGTCGCAGAAGAGTTCTTAAATTACTTTTATATTTAAAAGTAGATCAGGGTTAATATAATGCAATTTTATAAAGGTTTTTCGAAGTTTATGGTAATGGTAGCCCCGATGGATTAGCTTCTTAATTATACACAGATGACGAATATTAAAGTCTTCAACTCGACTGCAAGCTCTAGAAAAACGAATAAGCTGAGAAACGTAAACCCCATAAGAAGTAACTCGGGGAACATCCCCGCCTAAGCGGGTATAACTAATATCAAAATTAAAATCGCCTGTCTTGTCATAGGTTTTACTTATTACTTCTCCATTTTCAATGCAGATAATTACGTAAATTAAGAAAGGAAGCAACAGTATCAGAAATGTTAGCTTTGTTGAGTTAAAGTTCTTTGGGATAATAATAATAATAATAATAATAATAGCTTTATTTCGAGAGGATTACACATTTGGCTAGTAGCCAGTCTAACATATGGTCCTCAAACACAACAGAATATATTTACAGTATATACAAACATGATTAAAACAATGGTAGAAAAACAAAAAACTAAAATATGTCTAGAAACGTCATGTTTTTTCTAAAATTTTAGAATCTGCGATAAATTGATTAAAGTTTATTAACCGATTAGTATGCTTAATATGATTAATACCAGATTGATAAAAATATTAAAACAAACAACTGTTTTAAAATGACGGTACATATTGAAATAATCAGTATAATCAGTTTAAGAATATACACTATGAAAGCTACTGTTAATGATTTTAAGACAATGATGTCATAAGATACATATTTATAAAAGGAATAAAGGTGATATGCGTGAAATTACTGCATATATATACTTCAACTATTGCACTGTAAATGATACTTGTCGACACAAAAAACTCATCAAAACCTGATCGTTTCGGAAGTGTATTCAGTTTAAGAGGCCCAGTTTATAACTCTCAATATTTTACTGGGTAAACCACACCCTATGACCGAATGTGAGAGCTAGTGAAATACTGCTACTATTGTTGTGGCAATAATACTCGATAGACTGAGTATACACACTCCCGCGGAACGTGAAAGGTGGTGGAAAGCTACTACTTCTGTTGTGGAAATCGCATTATATAGCATTGAGAAAATCTCACACCACAGACTCCTGTAGAATGTGAATGATAGTGGAATACTACTACTAATGTTGTGACAATCACACTCTATAGTATTACGTATATCTCACTTCACACACTTTTGCACAATGTGAAAGATAGTGGAATACTACTGCTAAAGTTGCGTCAACCACACTTTATAGTATGGAGCATATCCATCAAACACGCTCCCACAAAATGTGAAAGATGGTAGACTACTGATACTGTTGTGAAAATCACACTCTATAGTATTGAGTATATCTCACACAACACACTTGCAGGATGTGAAAGTAAGGCTTCCATGAGACAATATGAGTTTCAAGAATAAAGTTATAATTTTACAATTTCATGAGGTGATCTTTTAGCAAGCGCTTGAATTGGTGAAGAGATGATGATCGTCTAATTTCGACGGGGAGGGAGTTCCATTATTTAGGACCACATAAAGAAAACATAATTATCATAGTAAGATGTATTTGATCTGGGAATATGTATGTTCTCATTTGTATTAGATCGTAGTGTCCGCACAGAAAGAATTGAGGCATTTATTAATAGGTGTTTCAGGTGTTTGACCATTTAATGATTTGTAAACCGTAGGCATGTGTGATATTGAACATGTTTAGGGAATGATAACCAATTTAAATATCTAAACATTTGCTCAGATGGTGTTAAAATGTCAGCTTTTAAAATAAGCCTTGGTGCACGCTTTGTTGTTTAACTATTCGATCTTTGGTTGAGTTGTTACATCTCCCCCAAATAATGAAACCATAGTCCAAAATAGGTAGTATATATGAGTTATACTCTTCAAAATATCTTGGCTGACATATTAAGGTAATAATTTCATCAAAGTAATCTTTCTTGAAATATTTAGACATACATTGTCAATTTGCTTATCCCATGTTAAATGTGTCTATGTTTAGTGACTCGACGGATTACATTGCTGTATCATTTATAATAATAGTTATGCTATCTGCTGCATAGTACCTACTATAGATAGTACTAACCACAGTAGAAAAGAAGAATTGTCAAGGAGGACTTGCTTTAGTTGAAAATACATCAACATTCCTAAATACTCACTATTTTTCTTAGTTTAAATATTTTTTACAATGTTTGTGTGTATGATACGTGTTTTGTTTTGACCAATTGTTTGTCAAATATTTATTTTTTGTTAAAAGTATTATATCTTTAGAGAGTTACCCTCCTTTTACATGAACACGTGAAATGTGATGATCAAAAACATATAAAAAGATATAAACTTCTTGGGATTGGCAGGAATTAATATAAAAAACATAAAAGTTTGACTGATTTATTGCAGAACGTGTATAATGAAATGAAATATGATAATTCTAAAATACATTCCTTCTAATTAAACAACGTTTGAAATTCAAGTAACTGTAATTCAGCATTAACATCAAAGATTTCGAAATTTTCTTTTGCAAATGCTTTTGACATTACGTGTCAAAAGAATTTTAGTTGGCATGTTTTCGAAAGCTGCACCAATTCAAAGTACTTAACAGAATCCTAAGTACCCATTTGTGTAAGTGTTATCACGTATTTCTAAGAAAACGCATCGACTGGAAAACATTAAAATGTATTTATGTAGGCTCGTTATTTAACCGTATCAAGCGTTAATCAAGCGTGACATACGCAAAAAAAAAAAGAAAATAATATTGACATATTCATTGTGGGTACTTAGGAATTTTGACTCGTATATATGTCGTTCTCATGTTTATTAATTGTTATACAATGCAGTGAAATTTTCAGCAATGAATATGTAAGGTTTTAATTGCGATCTATATATATACTACTAGTATACTGTTTCACTGGTATGTGACTGTCACAGGATGACCTTAGTGGTTGGGCTAACTCAGGAAAGAATCAATGACGGTGAATGCATTTACATAAGTTTAATGCAACTTTTAAAATATGTTTAATATATATACAATTATCAAAAAAAACAAGCGAATACACAAATGGACTATGAAAAGAATGTTCTCCTGAACGTTTAAGACGTTCTTAGTATTGTTATAAATACTGAATGTCTAAGACACTAAAGTGTTGTTAAAGCTATAACAATGTTGATCTAGCGCGATAACTGTGATGCGCGAGAGCTCATGAAGATGATGATGCGCGAATTCAATGGATGATTGTCATCAAATGCCTTCTGTAAGGGTTGATGACGCGATGCAATGATAGTTAATCTCCACTGAGATTGTGAATGATATTCCTCCAGTGAGGACTGGTAACGGGCCCACCTTGTGTCCCGGGGGTTGTCGTTAGTAAAACCTGGCTGCGCAGGTACGGGGACCGTCTCCACCGCTTGTAAACGTTATTCGTGGAAGCTTAGCTCCACTCCTGGATATCCAAACCTAGATGGCTTACTCCAACCCTGGATGGCTTATATCCTGGATGGCTTAGGCTGTAATTATACATACGTTTTAGATGTCGGTTGACAAACATAACAATCTTGCATAATTACCATTACCCAAACAAATCATTATTCAATCAATATATGTACGAATGATGAGTAGCAATGTATACATATTCTACAACGCCATGTATACGCTATGTACGTCGCTGTTAATCAATGCCTCTAATACATGTAATATAAACATGATCAAATAACTCATATATTACACTCACTGAGTTATGTATGCACGCAATGTTAACAATCGTGTATTACAATCACTGAGTTATACGCCAACGTTAACTAATGCACCTATTATCCACTGTTATCAAATTAATATTATTTTACAATTAATGATCAATTACAATAATTACATCTAATAAAGTAACTTCAAAATCATATGCTAGTCTAAAGTTATGTTTGAGAAACATCAATGCTAACCGGATGTCGTAACCGCCAAACAAGATGGCGCCGCCCACTGAATACAAATGTACGATAAAAGTTTAATAAAACTACTAACCACATGTTGCCTATGAATTTTGCCGTCCAATCTCTGTTCCAACAAAGTACTATCGATCGTCCCGGCGAGAGCTAGAAGACAATGGGTTTTATAGCAAACATTACGCCCAAATCATTATTTCCCCCGTTCAGTCCGTGACAAACGTGGCTAAATCTACAGTATTGAATCTACACGAGAGGCCCCTTATACAATTTTGCCGTTTAAGGAAAATATACCTATACGTTTACATGCATTAGCACAAAACTAAACTTATGACACGGCCTCTCTGGCGGCCACTTAAAATGTGCACGCTTTTACGTGTTACATGAATAGATCATGAATATGGTGAAATTGTTTCAACTCGAACAATAGATTTTGGGTGTAACCGATAACTTACAAGAGATACGTACGACCAGTACGCTCTACCCGTGACATTTTGTGACAGTGACCTATTTTATAAAGTGCTGATTTGCTATGTGGCATAGTTTGTAAGTACCAATCTCCTGTTTCACAGGCATGTAGGTGTCACTGCACCATTGAGTTTCCGTCTACATTTTATAGAGGACGAATGTATGACAAGAGACAAAAAAATCGTCTTTGTCTCCTTAGAAAAATTTGAAACACATATCAATCAAACGATCGAGCGTATAAAAATGCAATAAAAACAGTGTGGTATGTATCACGCATGAACAGGCAAATCTGTTGAATAACGGCACGTTTTATTTTGACACGTCACAGATAGATTTACCCCATTTCTACTTTCGATTCTTTATCTGTGTCAATTAATATCTGAGACAAAAGCTAATAGATGTTCGCAATATACCATTCGGATGAATTAAAGCTAATAATAACAACAAGCAATCAAAAGTGTGCATTTTGTATCACTAGTAAGGCAGCGGAACGTTTTTTTTACTAGGCACTATGTATTTTACTATCCTCGGGAGTTCGACACCACGGAGGCACAAACGCAGTGGTGTAATTACGTCTGTAGCATTGTTTATAAGGTATAAAACCACTTATTATTTTCCCCATAGACACCAATGTTAAAGTGTCACATATTAATGATTTGCTGCAACTTCAACTCAAGTATGGATAATGCAGCATGTGTAATTTTTATATAGAAAACTATAATTTTCCACTTGAAATATCACCAGAAAAGGTGGGGTCACTAGACATGTAAGAAAGTTCTTGTTTGTTTAAACTAAAGCTGTTGTCAGTGATGGTTGCTCACAAGGTGTAAGCAGAGAGTCGAAATTTAGAAAATGTTCAGTAAAACCTATTAATACGCTTCCTATACATATAACGACAAAATCGAACTGAAATGGGCAGTTTTCCCCTACTTAAGATGCCCATTTCCATCAAAAACGGAGGGATTACTTTTTATTATAGACAAAATCGGAATAAAAAAGCTCAAAACCTATGTAAAACGCTATGGAAAACTTATTTTTGAGCTTAGTTTACCAATTGTTATCGGAAAAGTGTCCCTAGGTACGAATCTGAGCGAGTCCTAATTACTGCACGTATCTCAAAGGTATGAAACCACTAATTATTTTCCCCACAGACACCAATGTTAAAGTGTCACATATTAATGATTTGCTGCAACTTCAACTCAAGTATGGATAATGCAGCAGTGTAATTTTTATAAAGAAAACTAATTTTCCACTTGTAAAATTCACCAGAAAAGTGGGGTCCCAAGACATGTAAAAAAGTTCTTGTTTGTTTACTAAACTGGTCAAGAGTACAGCTGTTTTCATTGATGGTTGCTCACAAAGTGTAAGCACAGAGTCGACATTTAGAAAATGTTCATCAGTGATCCAGTAAAACCTCCGCGTTATAAAAGATATGTATAGTAAGGTAAAATCCTGCGTGAGAAAACGTCTCTTATCGGAGTATTTTCGAAAATTCGGTTGGTCTTATGCAAGGGGAGATAATCCCACCTATAATGTTTTCTCTGTTTTTGGAAGATATGGAATTATCACTTCAAGACACTTCTTACAGTGGTTTGCAGTTAGACGATTTAATGTTGATCTCATTATTTTTTGCCGACGATATGGTAATATTTTGAAAATCACCTAAGATATTTACAACATAACCTAAATAAGTTAAATGAATATTGTAATGACTGGAGTTTAGAAGTTAATTGCGATAAATAAAAAAAAGGGTATTTTGGAGGCAAGTGGCTCCAAGGGCAAATGAAGTTTGGACCTATAGTGGTTCGCAGTTAGAGGTAGTAAATGATTTTAATTATCTTGGTACAGTTTTTAACTATACAGGGAAGTTTGCTTTAAACCAAGAATATGCCATTGGTAAAAGCTTAAAAGCACTTAATTCGCTTTTAGCAAATACACGCTAGTTCAAATTAAAGCCAAGTACTATGTGCCAGTTAGTTTGATGCATTTGTAGGACATATTCTACATTATGGTTGCGAAACTTGGGGTTATACGAAATCGATACAAATAGAAAGAATCGTTTAACATTTTGTAAGCAACTACTTAAAGTTAAGAGAAGTACATCTTCGATGGCGGTATATGGAGAATTAGGTAGATACCCTCTTTAAATATCAAGAATATAAGAATCATAAAATACTGGTTTAAAATTTTAGCAACAGATAATATAATCCTTTCCAATTTTTATAATTCATTACTGCAAGATTGTAATACAGGAGTTGATAATTGGTTATCCAATGTAAAGACACTACTTGAAGAACATGGCTTTGGTGATGTGTGGTTAAACCCACATAGCGTTAATCCAAAATAGTTTTTGTTTAATTTCTAAAAGAAGAAGTATTGGTTTTATTTAAAAATGGCAAGAAAACGTTGATAATAGTGGTGCATTATTTTCGTATAAATACTTTAAAAATCAGTTTGCATTTGAAAACTATCTTGATATTGTACCGAGTAACTTAAGGCTTTTTATTTCGAGGCTAAGTCTTTCCTCTCATTCTCTAAGAATTGAGCAAGATAGATATGGACGAAATAGAATAGAAAGAAATGAAAGATACTGTGAAAAAAAGAAGAAGATACAGACGATGAATATCATTTCATCACAATTTGCCCTGCTTTTCATGATATAAGAAGCAGTTTTTTTTTATTTAAAAACATTATCAACATCCGAGCTTTATGAAATTCTGCGAATTAATTAAATCTGAAAATAAAAAGAACTAATAAATTTGGCTAAATACATCAAAAAAGCAATTGACCCAAAGAACTATTTTATTAAGCATTCCAGTTTCAGTTCATTCTGTACTATAAAGTATATGTATTGCATAATCACTTTTCAACATGTTATAAAAGCATACTGTTTCTTGTTATTTGTGTTTAAATATTGTTTATTTGCTATTCATAAATTGTACAAAATATTGTATAATAACTGTATTATACTGTTCACTAAATATCATGTATTGTGTAAAATCATGTTGACCAACGAGGTACTATGAACAAGTTGAATAACATTCTGTTCTGTTCTGTTCATGTAGCATTGTTTCTAAGCACCAATCTACTGTTTCAATGGAATGTAGAATTTGTTCAGGGGTGGATCCAGGGGAGGGGGCGCATGAACATTCGTATGTAAAAAAACGTTTCCCTTTTTTGATTTTTTTTGGTGGTCAACAGTTGTTTCTTTAAAGTTGCGTCCCCACCCCACATCTCACAGCCTGTTTTGTTTTTGTTTATAAAAAGAGTATCTACTGTTGCACAGGAGTGTATGCATCATGGTTTATAATATGCTTGTCTACTGTTTCACTTGTATATAGTAAACAAAATGCTAATATCCTAAAAATCAATTTATCTCAGATTTCAGCACGCACGATTTACAGAAACCCCAGGACCGCGTACGGAACTGCCAGCGTTGTTCACCGAGTCTCTCCCGAGCAATGTTAACTATATCTCCCGGTTTACGGCAGAGCTTTTTGTCACAATGATACACCCTGAGATGGTCCCGTTGCAGGCTGATATGAATTTGTTCCTCAGTCACTGTTCTATAGTCGAACAACTACGGTGCAGAATAATGTATGACTGCCATTTCGTTTCGATCAGTATCTGCCTCAATAAATATTCCAGTATGCCAAAATCCATAATATTTCCATTCTACAATGCTTCCTCTGGTCAGCTCAGACCACCCGTAAACATCCCCTCGTTCGAAACCATCGAATGGCATGATAGCGAGACGTCTCGGACTTTGGATTTTGAGAGACCAAAATATATATAATAAGCATTACAGGAGTGTGTGGTTAATTAATGTAGCATATGCATGCGGAAATATAAACAGTACACATGTAGCAATGCATACCCTCTAATTCCCATTCATATCCATATTTTAAAGGGACATGGTTGTTGTTTTGTTGTTTATCCTGTGTTTTTTTAGAATTGTTTACATATAAATTCAGTATTAACTTGATAAAAATAAACTAAATAAGCTATAAACTACCATAAGAAATTAAACTAAATATATGAAATAAAATACCCGAATAAGGTATACACATAATTTCCTATATACGAGCCAGTGTTAGCTATTTTAAAACTTAGCGGGTGGGCAAAAATCGCAATTATTAACGTAGACTGCTACCTGCGCCTGTTCCGTTTCACTCATACATAACACCGATTTCTTTGCCGTAAATTACGGCTAAATAAAGCGCATTTCAACCACGATCGTGGCCGAGCATCTGATCTACGTTCTATATGCAGACGCGCCTCTTACATAAAGGAAGTAAGGTGGCGGGATATCTATAAACTGTGAAAATGGCTACGCCTATAAAACAAGTTGCGGTCTTCTAGTCGTTTATATTTAAACGCTGTGTAGCAGTCTATTCTTAACGTCATTTGTAATATGGCCGAAGTGGTCCGCGTGACAGACAATTTCAAAGTTTTCTATCAATAGTTTTTTGGAATATGACTACAAGTATACATCCAACATTTTACCAAAATATTTCAGTGGAAAAGAGGGATAATTCTGACAAAATGCACGACCGCGTTATGTCCCTTGTCATAATGATGATCGAGTGTGCCAGGTTTCAGGTTATAATAACGTAAATGAGTCTCCATTGCCCTTCCATAGAAAAGTTAGAATATTGACAACCTGTTAAAAACTTAAACCCGGTTAGAATTCTGGGAAACTTACTTTATCATGCAAATAAACATGTCTGCTATTAAACATTAACAAGGAAATAGGGGGTTTAATACCTTCTAAAAAACATTTCTTCAGTTGTTTACTAACACCGTGTCAAAGGTCAAAGCTATTTTTACCCCTTGCAATTTCGTACCCTGTCTACTTTCACTTCTGAAATGTATATAAAAAACTGTCAAAAACATGATGAGCTCCCTTTTCTAATATCAACAACATGTCCAGAATACAGTTACAGCCAAAAATTAACAGGAAAATGCACTAAAAAAAGGTTTAAAAAAAAAATTAGCACTCTTTAATACAGAACTACTTTCGACTGCACCAGGCAAACACATCCGGCTGATTTAGTGGAATTAAACCGGCTGATTTAGTGGAATTAAACCTTCAAAGCTTTTTGACGATTGGATTTAGGGATAATTCTGACAAAATGGACGACCGCGTTATGTTCCTTGTCATAATGATAATCGAGTGTGCCAAGTTTGAAAGCTTTCTGACAGTTGGTTTTAGGAATACGACTACTTCCAAGATTTTAACAAAAATCTAAGAAAATGGGCGTGGGGGTGAGGGAGAGTGGGGAGAGGGGGGAGATGGGGGTAGTAGGATAATTTTGGTAAAATGCATAATGTCAAGTTAATATCTTGTCACATATATGGGTGCGTAATGATGATGAATACCATACATGTATGCCCAGTTTAAAAGCTTTTAGTCAATATATTTGGAATATGACTGTACAATCAAGATTAACTGGAAAACCTGTCCAAAAGTGAAATAATTCACGTAATGTACATGGTAGAGTTATGCTGCATTTCATATAATGTTGCGTAATGATAATGAATATGTGTGCCAAGTTCCAAAGCTTTCGGACAATTCGTTTTTTGAGAAACGAGGATAAAGAAAATGTTTGACCAAATTTAAAGCTTTAACCAAAACGTCAAAACGCGTAGACTGATTGACAGACAGACAGGTGGAAATCAGCAAATCATATCATAATCATAAGACTTGCTAAGAACGTTCCATTCCGATGTCAAATTGCGAAATCGACATGATAGAAATCAATATCATAAATACACGTTTAAGGTTGTACTGTGAACACCCGTATCGCTTTCAAAGTCTGGACTTTGCTAATTTTTCAACATTCAAGGTTGAACGACAATTATTCTGTAGCACATAGGTGTATTTTGTTTATTGTCAAACTCGTCTGAAATTTAAAGCCATTTAAATCTAGGATGATATAATTCTGAAACCTTTTACTAAAATTCACGCAAGATGACCTTGAAGATGTAACCAAGCAACATCATGGCCAGGAAAGCGGAGTAAAAGATGTCGGTTATATTTATTCTACGGAATCCTGTTAGGGCCATCGCGATCTCGCGTTTTCAATTTCGCGAGATTGCGAGATTGCAAAATAAATTTCGCATTCTCGTCCTATTCTACATTGAAAAAAACGCGAGATTTGCAAGCCAAACTTCGTGCAAACCTCGCGATTTTATCACGTTTTCATTTGGACGAGATCGCGAGAATGCGAAATAAATCTCGCATTCTCGCCGTATTCTACAATGAAAAAAACGCGAGATTTGCAATCAAACTTCGTGCAGACCTCGCGATTTTATATCGGACATTGTACAATGAAAAAAACGCGAGGATTGCAAATCAAACGTCGTGCAAACCTCGCGATTTTATTCTTATTAGATTACGAGAATAAGAAATGTTTTCTTTTTTTGCCCTCTGGTACATCGAAGAAAAAAACGCGAGGTTTGCTAACCCAAACTGCGCGTAATTCTCGCGTTTTTTTCCATCGTACAAAAGGCCGATATAAAAGCGCGAGGTTTGCACGAAGTTTGGTTTGCAAATCTCGCGTTTTTTTTATTGTAGAATACGGCGAGATTGCGATATTTATTTCGCATTCTCGCGATCTCGTCCAAATGCACAAGTTTGGCTTGCAAACCTCGCGTTTTTTTCAATGTAGAGTAGGACAAGAATGTGAAATTTATTTCGCAATCTCGCGAAATTGAAAACGCGAGATCGCGATGGCCCTAACAGGATTCCGTAACAATTTTATCACTTTTTCATTTGGACGAGATCGCGAGAATGCGAAATAAATCTCGCATTCTCGCCGTATTCTACAATGAAAAAAAACTCGAGATTAGCAAATCAAACTTCGTGCAAACCTCGCGCTTTTATATCGGCCTATTGTACGATGAAAAAAATGCGAGAATTACGCGAAGTTTGGGTTAGCAAACCTCGCGTTGTTTTCTTCGATGTACCAGAGGGCAAAAACAAGAAAACATATTTCTTATTCTCGTAATCTAATAAGAATAAAATCGCGAGGTTTGCACGACGTTTGATTTGCAATCATCGCATTTTTTTCATTGTACAATATGCCGATATAAAATCGCGAGGTTTGCACGAAGTTTGATTGCAAATCTCGCGTTTTTTTTCATTGTAGAATACGGCGAGAATGCGAGATTTATTTCGAATGCGAAATCTCGATTTTTATAGAATGCGAAATTTATTTCGCAATCTCGCAATCTCGCGAAATTGAAAACGCGAGATCGCGATGGCCCTAACAGGATTCCGTAGATTGCAAAATAAATTTCGCATTCTCGTCCTATTCTACATTGAAAAAAACGCGAGATTTGCAAGCCAAACTTCGTGCAAACCTCGCGATTTTATCACGTTTTCATTTGGACGAGATCGCGAGAATGCGAAATAAATCTCGCATTCTCGCCGTATTCTACAATGAAAAAAACTCGATATTAGCAAATCAAACTTCGTGCAAACCTTGCGCTTTTATATCGGCCTATTGTACGATGAAAAACATGCGAGAATTACGCGAAGTTTGGGTTAGCAAACCTCGCGTTTTTTTCTTCGATGTACCAGAGGGCAAAAACAATAAAACATATATCTTATTCTCGTAATCTAATAAGAATAAAATCGCGAGGTTTGCACGACGTTTGATTTGCAATCCTCGCATTTTTTTCATTGTACAATATGCCGATATAAAATCGCGAGGTTTGCACGAAGTTTGATTGCAAATCTCGCGTTTTTTTTCATTGTAGAATACGGCGAGAATGCGAGATTTATTTCGCATTCTCGCAATCTCGTTCAAATGAAAACGTGATAAAATCACAGAAATTTATTTCGCAATCTCGCAATCTCGCGAAATTGAAAACGCGAGATCGCGATGGCCCTAACAGGATTCCGTATTATTCCCATTATAACTCGACTGCGTTGAGATCGACTTCATAAATGCATTTGCATAGCCGTTATACATTAGATATGCAGTTGTTATCTCTGTCCTAGATAAAAAATCAAGGATTGTAGTTTATTAGTTTAGTCATATACATGTATACATATATATATATATACAATAACACAGGTAATAATGTTACATAAAAGGATACGAGGTGGTTTCAATATACTCGGTCTACTCACTATCCACCCGTAATAAATTACTATTCTAGCTGTCTTTAGCATACAAAAAAACGCTTACCTTTCAACTCCAATAAGTCCGCCCTGTAGTTTCTCTCAATGGGTAGGAAGTGGCTATAACTATCATACTGCAAGTCGAAAGTCAATATCTACGACACGTACTTTTCCGTAAAGATTTGCGGACGATGAAAATGTCAAAATGTAGGTCCCACGATTAACGCTGTACCATGTATTTTACGATAGTCACAAATCCCTTGAGCAAATTGGTCTTATTGTAACAATGCAGATTTAGACTCCTACTTTGGCTCTTTGACTGTAACGTGTTTTGATTCGAGAGAGGACACATCGAGGCTTTTCTTTCCTCAGCACACAATGCACCATATTAACTGTTGATGTTACCAACAAAAGGAAGCAACTGTGTCACTCATCAAACGCCAACAGTTTGGTCTTGTTTTTTTTAGGAATTGTATACGAACAAATAGACTTTCTGTTTTGTATGAAACGGTATCATCGCGGTGTATCACCAAAACAATAACAGTATATCATATATCATAACATGGATACGGTATATACTCACTCACTACACCGGACCATTCATATACGTAACAGGCGTAAGTGATCTTTCAATTTACGAATATACCAGGGTAGCGAGTGTAGGGGTTGATAAATCATCCCAGTTAAGCTATTTTTGATGTGCAATGTGTTGCATTTTATTTTACGTTCAGATGTACGTCAATGGACGAGTCATTCCGAGAGGAAACCTTGTATGTGTCGGTTACGTGAGACCAGGGAGTAAGTATTGACACAAGTACATGTGCATTATATCTCTGGATTCTTTAACTGCCCAACACAATTTAAATAGTCAGTGCGGCGTGCTATTGACTCTCACCATAACAGCTGTAGCAACTATGAAAGTGATCTAAAAATGGACAAAGCGTACCAGCAAACCAATTCATTGCGTTTTTAGAAGAAAGCTAGCTCGCTGAAAAATGCGACCTGGTCTTCCTGCTTTATTAACAGGGTGACGGGGTGTGGGTGGGGGTGGGGGAGGGGTGGAAGGGATGGGTATTTGTATCAGAGGTCCTCCCAATACAGCTTTTGTATGAAATCAACATTTTATAACATAAAAGTAGGTTTTTCATTAGTTCTGTTTTGATTTGATTTTTTATCTAAAAATAGAAGAGTTATAAACCTAATTTTGGGTTTTGTACAGCTAACTTGTTAAAAAAATTCTGCTTAAAAGTAAAGTTAAAAATATTATATATTGTTTTACCCTAGATACTGCTCAAAGCTTTAGTGCGTTTAGCAAGCGCGCAAAGGCAAACATTGTACTGTTGCTGACTAAGTCTAACTTAGTCAAAGGCAAATCTTGGAATAGTGTTGGCTTTCTTTTCCACTATGTTTAATAATATCTATCCTAAATATCCTAAACTTCAATTCAACGAAGCTAATATTTCTGATATTGTCACTTCTTTTTCTAGATTTCATTCAATCTCTCGATTGAATAACACAACCTACGACAAGAGAGATGATTTAACGTTTGACATTGCTGTCCCCCGCGCAACTTCTTACGAGGTATATGTTCCTCAACTTATTCGTTTTTCTAGAGCGTGTAGATGGGTGAAGGTCTTTAATATTCGTAATCTTTGTAGAACTAAAAATATACTCTATCAGGGTTAGCATTACCATACACTTCGAAAACCCTTATCGTAACCCCGATCTGCTTTTAAATAGAAAAATAAATTTTATTAGAACTCGTCTGCGACAACTCCAACCTGACTTCTCTGGTGATGAGATTTAAAATCTTCATAAAATCCTTGGCCATGATCACTTTCATAAAATCTTAATTGAACTTGTAAGACAGTTTATCAAAAGAGTTTACGACCCTCTAACGCATGTTTAGTGGCTTAGTCAGCAACAGTAAAATTTACAGTTTGCCACTATGATTTCCTCGGATTGTGCGACAGTGTGTGGACCCTATGATGACCTCTACCTAAATCCTGAATGGGGTGATAATATTTAATGTTTGTCTTTAACTTCACGGTTTATTCTCTTGTTGCTCTGGCTTCTACCAAACCATTGAGCACTTGCATTGTGGCTTTCCATGTTTTTTGTTATATTCGGCATACATAATCATCTTTGTGTTATACTTATATTGTCTATTGCTATTAATGCCGACTAGTGTTTGTTAGAGGATATAGCCTGGCGGGGATTTCATTGTTACACTGTTCCGTTTAATTGGGATTACAATAGGACAAGAGCGATGTTCGATGCACCCTATACTCTGGTATAACCTCCCCCACCACTCCCAAGCGGCAACTGGTGGTTCCAAGACAGCACTGCTATTTGTGCTTGTGATTGTTGTTTATTTTAAGCATGGTTTTGGTTGACTGTATTCTGTGAATGCTACATTTCCAGTTTCGACTTGTTTTCCTACTTTTAATAACAGAGCCAAGGGCATACCTTGGAATAATGATGTCTTAGCAAGGAAGCAAATGGCAACGAAGACTTTGGAATAATGATGTCTTAGCAACGGAGTCAATGACAACACAGAACTTGGAGTAATGGTGACTAAGCAAAGGAACCAATGGCAACACAGCACTTGGAATAATGGTGTCTTAGCAAGGAAACCAATGGCAACAAAGCACTTGGAATAATGGTGTCTTAGCAAGGAAACAAAAGGCAACACAGTACTTGGTGCCTTAGCAACGGAGCCGAAGGCAACAAAGACTTGGAATAATGGTGTCTTAGCAAAGGAGCCAATGGCAACAAAGCACTTGGAATAATGGTTTCTTAGCAACGGATCTAAAAGAACAAAGAACTTGGAATAATGGTGACTTAGCAAGGGAACCAATGGCAACAAAGAACTTGGAATAATGGTGTCTTAGCAACGGAGCCAACGGCAACAAAGCACTTGGAATAATGGTTTCTTAGCAACGGATCTAAAGGTAACAAAGAACTTTGAATAATGGTGACTTAGCAAGGGAACCAATGGCAACAAAGAACTTGGCATAATAGTGCCTTAGCAACGGAGCTAAAGGTAACAACAAACTTGGAATAATGGTGTCTTGGCAACGGAGCTAAATGTCACAAAGAACTTCAATTAATTGTTTCAAGACAGGGGACCAATGGCATCAAAGCACTTGGAATAATGGTGTCTTAGCAATGGAGCCAATGGCAACAAAGATTTTGGCTTAATGGTGTTTTAGTAACAGAGCCAATGGTAACAAAGATTTTGGAAAATTGGTGTTTTAGTAACAGAGCCAATGGCAACGAAGCACTTGAATTGAGTTGAATTGGATTTTATGGCGCACCAGCATAAAAAGATAGAGTCATGGTGCCAATAGGAATGAACATTCCAGGCCCACCCTCCATTTACATCGAGATAATATGCAGAACGAGATAATATGCAGAACGGGCCTAGAACCTCTCACCTGCAGAACTGCAGAATTGCTGCAAATTCTGTTGTAAACACTCCATTTTTCACTGGAGTCATGATCATTGTGTGCTAGTATCACTCAAGTAGTACCTGAAACAATATTGGGATGATGATGATGGTGAAGACGTTAAAAAAAATGAACTTGACAACAATGACAAAATGAACAAGAATTCGAGAAGATTTTAACCCACGGACTGTATAATCAGTAGCTCTATTCTCGCCCTCTGGCAACAAATGACTTAAAGTAATAGTGTCTTAGTAACAGAGGCAATGGCAACAAAGAACATGGAATAATGGTGTTTTAGAAAGACGAAACATACAAGCTGCTTTATTGTACATGTAATATATAGTATGTTATAATACTGATATATGTATTGAACTACCGTTTATACACAAATTGTTGGTATCCGTATTAGTATGCACTTTGCACCTCTTGACGCGGATTTGTTCTTGCATGCTATGGAGATTTCATGTTCAGTATTTCACCGGTTAATCAGGCAGACCTCATCAAAACCTTTAACCCTTTCGCTGCCACAGTCGAATACATTGATTTTACTACCAGTGTAGACACAGATCAACATGCACACAATAAGCAGTCTGATCATGATTTACACTGTTCGCCACTCAGTAAGAATGCTTTCCATTGGCGGCGAAAGGATTAATAACAACTCACAGTGTATGGATGACATATTAACCTTTTTACTATGGTTAAAACTATCTATCCTGAACAACTTCTCCTCAACAAAGGTAATATTTCTGACATTGTCATTTGTTTTTTATATTCATATGTACATGATCATCTTTGTGTTATGGTGCCTATTAATGCTGCCTACTTTGTACGAGTATATAGCCTGGTGGGGATTTTCTTATTTACACTATCCCGTTTTATTGGGATGACATTAGGGTACGAGTGCGGTTTGGTGCACCCTAGAATCTGGTGTAAACCCCAAGCGGCCTATTTGCCACTGACCGTTCCAAGTCGGTAACATTTTATGTGTGTGGTGTTGCCTAGTATCCTTTTAAAAGTTCTTGTTGTTAGTTCTGTATGCATGTTTTTGTTCTTGTTTGTTCTGTATGCATGTTTTTGTTCTTGTTGTTTGTTCTGTATGCATGTTTTTTTGTTTTTGTTCTTGTTGTTTGTTCTGTATGCATGTTTTTGTTTTTGTTCTTGTTTGTTCTGTATGCACGTTTTTTTTGTTTTATAATTGTTTGTTTTGTATGCATGTTTTTTGTTTTTGTTCTTGTTGTTTGTTCTGTATGCATGTTTTTGTTTTTGTTCTTGTTTGTTCTGTATGCATGTTTTTTTTGTTTTATAATTGTTTGTTTTGTATGCATGTTTTTTGTTTTGTTCTTGTTGTTTGTTCTGTATGCATATTTTTGTTCTTGTTGTTTGTTCTGTATGCATGTTTTTGTTCTTGTTCTTGTTTGTTCTGTAAGAATGTTTTTGTTCTTGTTGTTTGTTCTGTATGCATGTTTTTTGTTTTCGTTCTTGATGTTTGTTCTGTATGCATATTTTTGTTCTTGTTGTTTGTTCTGTATGCACGTTTTTGTTTTTGTTCTTGTTGTTTGTTCTGTATGCATGTATTTGTTTTTGTTCTTGTTTGTTCTGTATGCATGTTTTTGTTTTTGTTCTTGTTTGTTCTGTATGCATGTTTTTGTTTTTGTTCTTGTTTGTTCTGTATGCATGTTTTTGTTTTTGTTCTTGTTGTTTGTTCAGTATGCATGTTTTTGTTTGACTATGTTCTGTGAATGCTACATTTCCAGTTCGACTTTTATAATATACCCACTTATTGGCTTGGATGTTTGGTCAGACATGAACTGAGCATAATGCCTTTTTGCTTTTCAAATAAAGGCCATTATTTTTTTACTTTGCAACAATTCCACTATTTACACTTTAAATTTAACTGGTGTAAATTGTATATTCAGTTTTAAAACAAAAGTACTTCCACTTCCATCTTTTATTTTATCATTGACATTTCATACAATCAGAACAACTTATAAGAATCAGCACCAATAGTGGTGCAAACATTGGATTGCTAACTTTAACTGCAAAAATCTAAGATGAAAATGGGGATAATTTTGGTAAAAGGCAGATGCTGCTTTAAACCCAGTTGATGAACATGTATGCCAAGCCTCAAATTTTGTCAACTGTTTTTTTGAAATATTCATTCATATTCAACAAAAAACAGAAAATCTAAGTGGAAAAATGGAGATAATTCTATAAAATGCATGACAGAGTTATGGTGCTGGTCACATATGGTTGTGTAATGATTATGATGTGAACAAGTTGATGTGAACAAGTTTCAAAGTTTTCTGTCCATTGTTTTTTGGGATATGACTGTACATTCAAAATTTGATAAAAAATCTATTATTAAGGGTGGAAAAAGGGGATAGTTATGGTAAAATGCACAAGAGAGTAATGGTGTTTGTCACATATGATTGTGCAGAAATGATGAACATGTATGCCCAATGTAAAAGCTTTTGGTCAAATGGTATTTTGAATATGACTGTGTAGTAAACATTTTGACTGAAAAATCAAAATCAAAATGGAGGATTATTCAGACAAAGTACATGACAGAGTAACGGTTCTTGTCATGCAACATTGTGTGATGATAATGAACATGTGTGTCAAGGTTCAAAGCTTCCAGACAATCCATTTTCGAGAGAAATGAGTGAAAAAAAACTAATATCTTTAACCAAAATGTCAAAACGGACAGACGGACAGATGGAAATCACCAAACCATTAGTCTGGATTTGTAACACAATCTGGCTAACTATACAAACATAATAATATACAGTCTATATCACAGATAGTTCATTATGTTTCGTTATTTATGCCGAGTCCTACATGGTCCTGAATCAACTGCGCGGCCTTGACCCGGCTTGATAGTTTATTAGCCTTGCCCTGGAACCGGCCCTTGCTGTATCCACCCTTTCCCTCAAGTAGTTCCATAACTCTAAAACAGAAACGAATGTGCGGTGACTAAGTTGTAATGGCCTTGTGTGTACAAGAGTTGATTTATCCTCGCTGTATATTGCTCTGGTCATTTTAGCAAGCAGACCTCAGTTGTAGTCTCATCCGAAGGACTGGTCAGGTGTGATATTCTTTTTCAAGTATTTTGAAAATTATTCGGTCCTCATTACGTGGACCCGCCTTAATTCCATTAAGCGATGGGAAAGCTTATATTAGCAGGATTTTATAACGGATATTTCGAGATAAAATATGTTTTAAAACATATTATCTGTTTAAAATTACCTATTAAATGTTTTAATTTTACAATATGGAAACTTTTTAAGCCAAAATTAAGGTTTTATTTCATACTCCAGCCAACCCGATTTGCTTCTCGGAGAAGAGGTTGGATGGGTATGAAAGTTAATACTCGGACCACGTAATGCCGGCTGGGACAAAACGCATGCGCCCTGGATTACACCACGGCAACATATATATAAATAGGGAACAGACTTGGTATAATTTAGAATTTATATAATACTCCACCCACTAATTACCTTGTCAACACCTTGTAATGGCCTTGTAAACCAGGCAATGTTATTCATGCAATGAACTGACATAAGCAGTCTACTATAATTATCATCTAACATGTGAATCATGCATACAATATATCAAACAAGTTTAACAACTAAATAACATGGCAAATCTCATTGGACATAAACTGTCATTTTATTCTGTGAAGTATTTAAAAACATTGGCATGACATAAAATGCTATTTGTGATCCATGTAACTATCAGTTACCTCCCATTAAGTTAAAACTGCACTTTTCAAATAAAAAAAGGAATCCTATAAAGAAAATAGTAAAACAATTTAAATAAATGGTCCATGCTTAAAGCAGCTATACCGCGAATAATAGCCAAATTTTACAACATAGGTACACCGTCTCTAAACTTACTGACAATGAGGTCTATATATAACTTACATATTTTGAGAATCCAAAACTGGAGCATCCTATTAAAGTTACCAACTCATAATTCATTCAAAGCATATTCAATCACGTGTATTTTAAGAACCCGTGAAAAATCCTATACTTTTAATCAGCACATATAAATTATTATATGGCCTGAACACCTGGATAGAGTTTTGATAAACGGTTTTGTAACTTGTAATTTTGCCATTAGTTGGCAAGTTAGTTTCTTTAACTTGTTAAAAACAGCAAAAACAATTGATAGTAACCTTACCATTATAAGGAAATTACGAACCAAAAGTTTACGTTTTAAACATTACGTGGTCCCGACTTAATTCCATTAAGCAGTGGGAAAGCTTATGTTTTATAACAAATATTTTGACAATAAAACATGTTTAAAAACATTTTTTCCTGAAAAAATGTGATAACCTGTTTAAAATTACCTATTAAATGTTTTAATTTTACAATATGCAAACTTTTTAAGCCAAAATTAAGGCTTCATTTCATACCCCAGCCAACCTCGTCTTCGCTTCTTGGAGACGGGGTGGGATGGGGTATGAAAGTTAATACTCGGACCACATAATGATTACCTCCCTTTATAGTGATAAAAAGGACAAACTTATATTCTATAAAGCATGCAAATTTTTTCGAAACTGTCACTTGAAATTTACCTGTTGATTATGTTAATTACTGTATGCATGACCTTTACAACAAATAGTCTAACAATTTTCCAATGGGATTTGCCATGTTATTTGATTGCTAATATTCTACAAAGTACATATTGATTGTATATGTCAAGTTAATTAATTATATGGCGAGTATACATTTCACTTTGAACAAATCATTTTTCAGGATAATATGCATTGAGCATTTTACTTCAAATGACATGTGACTTTTATCCCAGTTAAATGCATTTAAATCTTACGCCTAATCACATTTGATTTTTAACATCCGAAATACATGCATTTAAATTTTATCCCAAATCTCATGTGCATTTTACTCCAAAACTGACTTATGGTTTATAATACGCAAAATCATATGAGCTTTTTACCCCAAACCACATGCATTTAAATATTATCCCAAAACAACAATAACTTCAAACATAAAAAAAATCTAAACAAAAAATACATTT
The DNA here is from genome assembly GCA_037043455.1 of Cyrtodaria siliqua. NCBI lineage: Eukaryota > Metazoa > Mollusca > Bivalvia > Adapedonta > Hiatellidae > Cyrtodaria > Cyrtodaria siliqua. Next base: position 41,978 of record JAWPHD010001890.1, read on the forward strand.
TTTCCAAGGTAACAGAACTGGTGTAAATGAATATAAAGCAATATAAATCAGAAAGTGTGTTCCAAGGTAACAGAACTGGTGTAAATGAATATAAAGCAATATAAATCAGAAAGTGTGTTCCAAGGTAACAGAACTGGTGTAAATGAATATAAAGCAATATAAATCAGAAAGTGTGTTCCAAGGTAACAGAACTGGTGTAAATGAATACAAAGCAATATAAATCAGAAAGTGTGTTCCAAGGTAACAGAACTGGTGTAAATGAATACAAAGCAATATAAATCAGAAAGTGTGACCTTACTTGGGCCCCAGAAGTTTGACAGCATCCTCAGGCCCCGTCATCATGACAAACCCAGGCCCTTTGTCTTCACCGGCAGTCAATAAGGTAAGAACACTCTGCAAGCAAATATATAATTTATTTTACGATTAGCAATGAAATAATGGATTTTAGCAGTGAAATAAAAGTTGTAGTTCATATGTGTGAAATATAGATAAATACTGATAAAACAGTTTTATTTTTTCACTGCCATTGGGTTGGAAATAACTAAGAAAAAAAGTTGGTTAAGCAGCTTAGAAGTAATGGTGAATTAAAAGTAGCAATTTTACCATATTCAGCCCATGACATTGCCAAAATAAAAACAAAATCTGCATACACTTTGATCATAAGAAGAGCTGTAGATAAGCTGAGTTTTTGAGTAATTTACTAATACCTTTTTTACAAAAACTCTCAATTTTTTTAAAATTGTGAGTATCTTGACTCATCAATTTACTACAAAAACTCTAAATAATGAGGATTATATTTGTATGTATTGTCCGGTAGATCAGTTTATTCCATATGTACATGATAGAATCCGTATGTACAAGATGGAAATTGTTCTAAGCATGGTCTTATATTAGAACAAAGACCATACATTGTGTCGTTTTAATTAACGTCCATTTAATCAGAATGGTTGTTTGGAGAGAACTGTAACTAATGTTGTAATAACTTGTAGTTCAATCCATTTGCATATGTTTCTATGAATATTGTGATGTTGAATTGATGTATTGTAACATATCTGCAATAAAATATTATTAAACTAGAATGGTTGTTTCTTTTAAAATGTATTAAATCTATTCACATCCATTTGGACGCATGAACTATTTTTATAAAAATGTGTTTTACTCTGAGCATTTCCTTGTTACTCATTCATTTTGAATCTGAGAAGTAAATACGCATTGCAGTAAAAAATGATCTACAGCTCAAGAACTTTATTTTGTTGTTTTGTTGTGAATAACAGACTTTATTTCTGAAAAATCACTCTGAGGGGAAACAAAACCTGTAATTCACGAAAAAAAACCCACTAATATTCTCTTTATTTTAAATTAATGTTCTTTACAATTTAAGGAAGGTAGTAAAATACTGTAACAAGTAGAGATAACATGTTTATACCATTGATCAGCAGAAGCCAATAAGATCGTATATCAGACTGCTGTTTGATTTGGGTTTTTAACCCTTAACCCGCTACATATATATAACGGAATGTTCTTTATTTGAATTAAGACCATTCCATTTATGTGACAAAGGGGTGTTTTGGGGAAAATGACTGATCAGCAGCCAGACATTGTAAACGTTTAATTTGATTCTGCTGTTAACCTGTTTATTGAGTTAGGCTATATCCTAGGCTTGTTTTTACAATTTAAACATCTAGCAGTATAATATGCATGTTTTGTATATCAACATTTATAGGGGTCTACTTAATCAACACTTTGAGTTGGCAGAAAAGGCTGTGAGAGGTTACAAGAACTCACAAAAGGTAGATATAATTTTTTATTATACCTCAAATAAAACGCCCATGCTAAATCCCCATAGACAACAATGTGTAATTTCTTACTATCTCACGCGAGGGTGATTGTACAGGGTGATAGTAAATTGCAGGGTGATAGTAAATCGCAGGGTGATAGTACAAAATTATCGCATGCGCAGCTTTGATGTTTTTGTGACGTCATCGGCTCAGTATGGTGAAATGCTATTTTTAATTCACCATAACTTCAAAAGTACTTTACCGATTTTAATAAACTACCACTCAATTTCTTAGTTACGTTATTTACAAGCCAACGCTATAACTTGTATAGACATATTTTGAAAAAAGTTGTTTTTGAAAGGGAAAAAAAGAGAAAAAATCCGGCAAAGTGAAATCTGTACTGAAAATGAACTTTATTTCGGCTTGAGAGGATTTCGGTGTAATAATTATATAATAGTAAATAATTAAATTTTATTCTTGTATGCAAATACATCAATATTTAAAACATTTAACAGGGACATTGTGCGGGTCTATCAACTGCCTACAAAATCTACCACGATGGCTACCACGACTAAAAATAGAAAAGCATGTGATCCCTGCTCCTCCAGAATTACAAGAAATGTTAAATTATATCATTTGGAGCAAATGTTACTCGCAGACTGATATGGGTTTACAATGGATGCAAAGGCTATTATAGTCGCGCTTAGCGGGCTAAGGGTTAAGCAGAACATATGTTCATGAGACATGGATGTCTCACTTAAGTGCTCACAGTAACTTTATAAAAATATCAATTAAGTGTGTAATTATATATCGGAGTCTATCCTCTGAGCATGTTAAAAAACCATTGGAATTTATCCTTTAAAAAGAGTAGGGCAGGTTCCTGGATTCCTATATATCCTTCCCCTCTATCTGTGGTGGCTCTAAATAACCTATATTGTGTTGATGAGCCATTAAACAAAATTCAAATCAAAATCAAAGCCTCTTACTATCAAGTACATTAGGCATTTGGCTTAGAAAACAAAGGCGAGACTCTGCCGAGCTATCTTCCACATGTAGATTATCCACATTTTCTGTATGCTTTTACTAAGTTTATCTATTAAAACGGAATGGTACTGTAGACGTGGACACCACAAGATTGTTTTTCTTCATGAAATTTTTCGAAGTTGTATAATCTTACGTACAATAAACGCGGAGGAATTGTGTATTGCTATTAGTCAGTGTTGAATAAATCAGAATGCATCAAAGCACCTCTAGCAGGCAGAAAAGTGCATATGTGCATCATAATGTTATTTATTTGACCTGGCAAATACTTTATTTATATCTTGAAGTATCAACTAGGGTGTCAGGGTAACGCAGTTGCTTCTCACCAATCAGATACATAGCTGAGTAGCTAGTTTCATAGGTCATGTACAATAAATAAAGTTTATACTTCCATAAAATTACACAGTCAATTGCATATTATCCTTAGTTACTTACATTATGCTCCTTAGTTACACTATGCTCCCTAGTTACTTACATTAAGCTCCTTAGTTACATTATGCTCCCTAGTTACTTACTTTATGCTCCTTAGTCATCTACTTTATGTTCCTACGTTACCTCATGCTCCTTAATTACTTAAATTCTGTTCCTGAGTTACATCATTCTCCTTGGTTACTTACGGTAAATGATATTTCAAAGTTACTTACATCATCATTTATTTCCTTGAGTAAAGCATTAAGGAAGTCAAGATCACCCTCCTTCCTGTAAACAAAGAAGAAAAACATAAAAGTTAATAGCAAAGCATAAGACTGATTATGTATGCTTTAAATAAGAAATGTGGAGCGCTGTGGTCTAGTGGTAGAGCATTGGACCTAAGATCGAACGGTAGTGGGTTCGATCCCCGCCATTGCCACATCATTGTGTTCCCGAGCAAGACACTTTATCTGCATTTGCTTAGTACTGGTTCTACCCAGGAAGACATCGAGAGTGATTCAAATAAGTTGTATATGACCTGCAGACACTGTCATTGTATACAATTTACATCATATACTGCTGATGTTTTGTGTCAAGTTATTAATATACAGTATCCATTTATATTGCAAAGCTTTGATGTATGCTTATATAGATACTGAAGATGCAGTCACTCAGTTGTAAGACAGGTACCCATAGGTGACAACTCTAAAACTGCTTCTTTAGAAGTGTACGAGTCGGTGTCTATCTGTACTCAGTATTTAATAAATGAATGTGATTTAAAAACAGAAATACCAATGTCATTGAAAAAGATTTATATAATAGTGCTTTTTTAAACAGACGAATATCTATAAACCCAATAATGTCAGGCCAAAAATAGAGATTATCTATCTGCTGGGATCGATTATAGGGAAATCGTTCACAAGATGGCAGACTTGTGGTTCTTTTCACGAACGAGCGGATGCGAGTGAAAAACAAAACGTGTCTACCACTGAGTGAAGGATTTCCCTATAATCGAACCCAACAGATAATAATCAATTTATTACATTTTAAATCAGTTTATGCATGATTTTTACCGAAACTGTTCGCTTATTGAATGTTATCGGTGCATGAAATCGAAGTCAGCAATATTTGATTGACGTCATGACTTTGTGTTTGGCTATTTAGCTATTATGAATATTCTTTCACTGAGAAATCCCTATCTTGCACCCATAGAAATGTAATAAACATAATTAAACAACTACTTCACCTATGATATACAAAGAATGGGGGTTTATTGGACTGTGCTTTGAACTTTTCCGCTTCTAGTGTGGCTATATCTCGTAGTAGCGTCTGTACCGTCTGTAAATGAGGAGAGTAGATTTAAGTATCAAAAAGGAGTACATGGATTACACAACTGCATCAAGAGGTTCAAATGGGCCTGAACAGCTCACCTAAGACCATAATAAATTAATTGCTAGATTCTCATCCCCTCCTGTCCCCATTTTTTTATGCCGCCCCGGTAATTTTATTTCTTCAAAAAAAAAAAAAATAAAAAAAAAAAAAATAATAATAAAAGAAATTGCTGAAAGTATGAAACACTATTAAAAATGTGTTTTCAATCTTGGAAGTACTCAGTAGTATGTTTTACTATTTTTGCCTTGAGCTGAGGCCATTTTCCATTTGTCATATAAAATAAAAAATAAAAAATAAAATTTCACATCCCGCCCCTATTTTGAAATAAATTTGGATGACAAACTAGCAAATAATTTATTATGGCCTAATAATCGGACAATGCAGTCATGAATGCATGCTTTAAATTCAGTTTTATTGTACATCATATGAGAATTTCCATATGACAGCTCATAATTATGTGAATTTATAGATTCAATGATCCATTCCTTGGAAAAATATATTGTTACTTCCCCACCCCTCTAATAAATGACTGTCTGGAAAAAACAATGGATACTGGTTCTTAATAAACTCCCCACTTTTAGAAAATCCAGTGCCACCAGGAGTGGCAAATGAAGACAATATGGTAAAATAAAATAATTATTTCAACTGTAGTTTCAGTGAACAATATTTGTTAAGTTGTCCCTATCGCCGAGACCCAAAAAGACAAGTCACTGATGACCCATGGGACAAAATTTGAACTAAGCTCCCTGTACAATGTATACATACACTTATAGAAGAGACAGTGTATTGTTAGAGGATAAGAATTCTATATTCATGTTCCCTGTTTATAAACCTATGTCTAACCACATTAATTGCACCTCGCACAAAATCCTAGGAATTTCATTGAATTAGAGCGGTCACATGGTGACCCTCTATTATTCTATAGTGGGTCAGTAGATTTCATAGAGGGTCACTAAAACAATATGGACTACAATTCCGATTCAAAGTTTAAATCATTTGCAAATAGTTCTTTAAGGCGTTAGTAACAAACATAATAAGTCAATTTAATAATGTTTTTAAAATGTACCAGTCGTGACGTCAACGTCATGACGTCAAATTGCGCGAACGTCTCAATGACGTTGACACTCCATTAAAATGGGTTAAATATCGGCGTTTGCCTTAAAAAAGGTGCTCGATGCAATAAATCAGTTATTGGGTTTGCTACTGACCCCCTACAGAAATATGTGGGGTCAGTCAGATGTATAGGGGAACTCGGCTATCGCCTCGCCCACCTATAAATCTTACTGACCCCACATATTTCTGTAGGGGGTCAGTAACAAACCCAATAACTAATAGTGGCCCCCTAATCTGATTTGGAGAAACTTCAATCTTCACTGAAATAATTATGATAGTCATTTAAAAAGGTATTGTTATAACTACAAAGTTTCAGAGAAGCAGATTTTTGAAGCTGTCTATGAATAAGTTAATGTAAAACCATTTATTATATATTTCCTAGTGAAATAGTGGATTTTAGGATTAAAATAAAACCTTATATTTTCATTGTTTATATTTCACATGTGAAACCTTATATTTTCACTCAACATGACGTCATGCAAATGTTGACGTTTATATTGATGTCATTGTTTTGGCGCATTATTTTTTTTTTGCATACAATTCCAGGTTGTGAGTATACAATAACTAGAATATTTGTTGGTTTGTCGTGAATAAAGGATTTAATTTCATCTCGAAGTGAGAAAACTCAAATATTTTCATTCGTGCTAAAAGCACTCGTGAAAATATAAGTTTTCTCACTTCTCGATGAAAATAAATCCTATATTCACGACAAGCAAACAAATATCCTCTATTTATCACATAACTTATGGTGTGGAAGTGAAATAACACCATTCTATATTTTCGATATACCACTAGTTATATAAGTATGCAAATAAGCCTAGAATGCACTGTCAAAAAAGATCGATAATGACTATGATCCAATTCCCACAGTTTATGTTGGTTTCGCGCGTTAAAGTCGTTATGTGGATAAATAGAATCTAACATTCGTTCTCATTCTTTATTGAATTTATCAAACGTGTTAGCAAAAATGATATAATGCTCGGCAAGAGCCTCGCATTATATCATTTTGTCAACTCGTTTAACAAATTCAATAATGAATGAGTACTCATGTAAGATCCTCTATATAATGCCAAGACACAGACATTTTTTATCTGAGGTACTTTATTTTAACAAATTTCTATACAAATATGTGACTCAGACTCTTCAAGAGTTTGCTGTATTAAGATGCATGCTTCATGCCAAATCTTGGCTTAGATCATACTAATTACACACACCAGGTGGAGACCTTTTTTACACCAGAATCTTCATTTACCCGGTCGCTAAACTTTTCATGCTTAATATAACTATTATTCACACAGCAGTTCGATGAGATTATTTTTTTAAGTTTACCGAGTATATGACTCTATATTCACACATTTAATACCCAGAGTTTTCCTTATAGCTCTTTCTATATACATATTTCTCAATTTTGCCAAAACTGTATATGAAAATGCCAGTAAACCTTGGCTGAAACAAGCGCTCCAAACAATAGAATTTAATACCTATGATTCTATAGGGGCAGGGATCACATACTTTTCTATTTTTAGCCATGGCAGCCATCTTAGACCTTGCAGGCAGTTGATGGGACCAACTAGAAATGTTAATTTTTTATACCAGAATACAATTTAATTATTTACTGTAAACATATCTACCTTATTTGAGTTCTTGTAACCTTTCACAGCCTTTTCTGCCAACTCAACGTGTTGATCAAGTGGACCCCTATAAATGTGTATATACAAAACATGTGTATTATACTGCCAGATGTTTTAAAACAAGCCTATAAAAAATCCATGTCAAATAACAAATAAATTATTTCCAGCGGGTTTATATTGTCCCAGATCAAAACCTGCTGGATGGGACTTGAAGACCATCGATACCAAGAGCCTTAGGCCCGCGGTTTCGATGTGTTTCAAGTCCCAACCACCAGGTTTTGACCTGGCACAATATAAACTCACTGGAAATATTTTATTTTTTATCTGACATGGATTTTTATGCATTTTATAGACACATTTTCGAGAGATTGGACACAATACAATTGAATTGAATGTTGTTTAACGGCTCATCAACACTGTATAGGTTATTTAGAGCCGCCCCAGAGAGAGGGGAAGGATACATAGGAATCCGGGAACCTGCCCTACTCTTATTATCGAATAGATTCCTATGGTTCTTTAACGTGCTCGGAGGATAGACCGATACACGGGACCGCCCGGTTTACGTCCCCATCCGACGGACGAGGCTAAGGGAAAGGGTCTTGCCCAAGAACACACCGACGGAACTCAGTGGCACAATACAAACCCATTCTCACAACTTACATGGTACGTCCATCTCTCAGCACCAAACAAAAAAAATATACAGCTTTATCGTGTTTCGAACAAATTCAATTTGTTGTTTGAACATAACGTTGCCTTACACTAACGTAATCGTTGTTTTTGATGTTTTCCGACGTTGAAAATCGTTTAAAATGACGTTCTTACGGTTGAAGGACGTGACGTCAGATGTTTATATACATGTAGCTTTTTTAAAAACTGCTCAATAGCCAATCAACATTGAGTATTTTCATAAACCATGTAAGATAGAGAGTTAAATACCACTTTTTTTTTCAGAAACAAAATGTTCAAACTTCTATTTGTACACCTAAAGTATGTACCTGTAAATGTGTATGCGACCCACTGATGTTGCCAACTTCTGTTTTATAATAATTAAATTGCGACAAAAAATCGAGTGCAGTTATTATAATAAGTAATAATAACCGTGGAATCATGGGGAGTAACTACGGCTACCACAGATCAGGGACGTAATATAACAAACAATAATACTGGCATGGGTTGCGGTCTTCATTATCTATCAATGAACAAGTTAAGGTTTTAATGGCCGTTGTGTGCCATTTACTTGAACTTTACAACATCCACTAACTTTTGGAAAAATATGTCAAGGGATTATTTGGTTTTCATCTTGAAATATTACTTTTACGACTGTTTGGTTTATGACGTCAGTGTATACTTAGAAACAGAGCTTAACAGTAACAGCCCCCAAATGAAATGTCTTACTTCTGTTTCAGTTATAGCTGTCATGCGGATGAATGATTTGTAAAAGGGATTGACCAATCAAATCAGCTGTGTTAAGGAAAAGAGTCGAACCACAAAACAAACAGTATTTGGCATGATATGTTGCCTTTCTTGGCATGAAAAGACTGAATTTTATACATACTTTAATAAAACAGTCATGGATCGTTCCACATCGTAGGATCTACCGAGATAGTCTAGGACGCGCCCTCCACATACAAAGTTGAGATTCACTGAATTCTTTCTCTTCCCTTTTTCGACAGACAGTAACTTTATCAACTGAAAGATTTTAGAAATAACAGGTTAATTAATTACTCTTTTTTTCATTAAACACTTTTGCTGTTATCATTTTATAAATGACTACTGGTTTAAGCAAGATAAATGTGTCCATGTTCAAAGTTTTCTATGTCATCAAATAAAATCTTATTCTTGCTTTTCACCGATATTTCAATGAGTGAATTGTAAATATCTATTGTTGGGTATAGATTTCGATTTAAATTAACATAAACATGTTCATGAAACAAAACATGGCCGGAGAACTTTAACATGCTTGAAGGATAGACTGTAACATGGATCCGCCTGGTTTATATTCCCAGCCAACGGACGAGGCTAAGGAAGGTGGCACCAAAAAAACACAGCGGTGCCCGCGAGGCTGACCGGTTGAGAATGAAATCCATGCGGCAAGAAAACACTCACCTGCAAGTCAGAAACATTAGACACGTGTGTTCCACAACATAGGCAGGCATCTAGACCCTTAATGGCCAGGACTCGTACCGGACCCTCGTGGTCATCTGGTAGCCCACGGCAACGAGCTTTGAGCAATTCAGGGTCGTTTTTATCAGTAAATAAGGTTGGATACACCTCAACACCTTCTCTGATTTTGTCATTTAATGCTTTCTCTAGCTGGGTCATTTGATCTGGACTCATTGCAGGCATATCGAGCTCAATAAATGACACCTTCTCTCCTAAATTCCTAAAATGAACAAATGAATGAATGAATGAATGAATGAATGAATGAATGAATGAATGAATGAATGAATGAATGAATGAATGAATGAATGAATGAATGAATGAATGAATGAATGAATGAATGAATGATATTTACAACATTTTAAAAGTCGTGTCGGGTTGGAATGGAGAATGGTCAATCTATAAATGACAATGATGGAGATGATGATTACTGAACATAAATATCCGCATATCGAGTTAGGATTTTCAAGTAAGTAATTTATATATATAACTTGTCAGTAGGTTTAGAAATGGTATACACATAGTATAAACTTTGCCTGTTGATGGTGGGATAGGGACTTTAACCATTACCAAATAAATAATGTAATGCAAACTGATATGTTCCGTTAAGTAAACATGCATTATAACTGAATTGTTCTGTTTTTATTGTATGCACACACTTAGCAAAACCACAACAACAATGCATTGTTAACAACTGACATGTTTCTGCACTTACCATGTGGTGGTTGGACATCCAAACATGTCTTCTGCCATTGCCGTTATTAAGTGCTGACCTACAAAAGTAAGCAATACAGGTGTTAACACTAATATGAACCTAACTGTGTGTGTGTGTGTGTGTGTGTGTGTGTGTGTGTGTGTGTAGTTCTAAGGAGTATAGTCCTCTGCCAGCTATCTAGTACTTTAAACTAGAAATGTGTCAGTGGACACAAATGTCCCTGCTATAAGTACCAGCTGATATAAGGCCTAACTCAGCCGAAAGTCAATGGACTGGTACAGCGCAAAGATATGCGCAGCTAGACTTCATACTGATATTTCCTACCAAGTATCGCCAAAGTCTGTTTAGAAGTTCAGTAGGAGTAGTCAGGACAAGGAAGTTTGACCTATGTAACTCAATCTCGATACAAGTTCATATATTATACTTTCTTTACATTCAGAATAACAGACCATTGGAACTATGTATCTGTGTAAAGTATGTATCTGCATAAAGTATGTATCTGCATAAAGTATGTATCTGCATAAACTATGTACCTGCATAAACTTTGTATCTGCATAAACTATGTCATAAACTATGTATCTGCATAAACTATGTATCTGCATAAACTGTGTATCTGCATAAACTATGTATCTGAATAAACTATGTACCTGTATAAACTATGTATCTGCATAAACTGTGTACCTGCATAAACTGTGTATCTGCATAAACTATGTATCTGAATAAACTATGTACCTGTATAAACTATGTATCTGCATAAACTATGTACCTGCATGCATAAACTATGTACCTGCATAAACTCTGTATCTGCATAAACTATGTACCTGCATAAACTATGTATCTGCATAAATTATGTACCTGTATAAACTATGTATCTGCATAAATTATGTACCTGTATAAACTATGTATCTGCATAAATTATGTACCTGTATAAACTATGTATCTGCATAAATTATGTACCTGCATAAACTTTGTATCTGCATAAACTATGTCATAAACTATGTAGCTGCATAAACTATGTATCTGCATAAACTATGTATCTGCATAAATTATGTACCTGCATAAACTTTGTATCTGCATAAACTATGTCATAAACTATGTAGCTGCATAAACTATGTATCTGCATAAACTATGTATCTGCATAAACTGTGTACCTGCATAAACTGTGTATCTGCATAAACTATGTATCTGTATAAACTATGTATTTGCATAAACTATCTGTATAAACTATGTATCTGCATAAACTATGTATCTGCATAAACTATGTACCTGTATAAACTATGTACCTGTATAAACTATGTATCTGCATAAACTGCATATGACAATTGTAGGACTACTGATGGTTTAGAAACGGAGCTTATGAAAATACTTTTGACTTTATACCTGCTTGCATATAACACACGGCAATCTTGAAGTGATTGAAATGAGTGTCTCGATTTATATATCCAGTATCATTTTTACCCTGGTTACATTCAAATAAATTAAATTTTAAGTATTCACTATTTCATCTTATTAAACTATAAGTTTTCATATATTATTGCTGCAATAATATAAAAAAATAATAATATGCAAAAACAAATTGCTAAATACTTTTCTGATATTAATGATTGAACAAATGCAAGTTATGCAGAAAAACTAGCGTGACGGTGCGTTTAAAAAAAATAAAGATTGCCGTGTGTCCCTTTAACCGAAGGCAATGAAGTATAAAAAGTACATATCTTCCTTGAGCACAAACCAACTAGTACCTGAGGGCTCTTCTTAAAATATATTCCTGCTTTATATTTGCACGATACCCCAACTTATTCACTGTGGTAAACCCTGATGGAATAAACTAAATACATGTATATATAGCTATCTCAAATAACTACTCTTAACTGAAAAATAATGATAAAATCGACTAAACAGACCAAGGGAAAAAGTGATGTTCCATTCTAACTATTGTAAATTAATAAAACTGACCTAAAATCAGCGACAATTTACAGTAATTTATCACAATCGATATCATTTGACTCAGTTTCTTTCCGGTAGTCTTGCTTGTACCAAATTCAACATGGGGTATATGGTTACCTTTATTCTCACCTTGTAGCTATGTTACATATAAAACTACACTCTGCAGTGCTTTCTTTGTAAATTTTGGGAACATAACCCATACCCTCGAAATTGGGAATTTTAGCGTGATTTTTCATAAAATTTATTATTTATTTCATAATTGTATCTTTCATACTGTTTACAGTATAACAATATCAACAGAGGCATTCAAAAGCATTTCATATTCAATACTTGTCACATTTTTGCTACTTTTGAGTGTTCTTTCTCTTTCTGCTTTCAATTGGGAATTTTCTTCTCAAAATTGGGAAAAAAATATATGTTTTGTCACTGGGAATATGACCCAATAATGGCTATAAAAACAGCCAAAAAAAAAGCTCTGCTCTGCTTAGTCTGCTACAGATTAAGCAGGTCAGCCTGCTACAGAGGATGACTAAAAGCCAAAGGGTACATAAAACAGCAAATGTTACTGTTATAAATATATAATGTAAAACGTCTGAATAAAAAAAAAACTATACAATTTATTATCGATCGGTTTTGGTTTTTCGATTATCGATAGACCGATTCCCAATGCTACAAATAACTACTCCTAAATGAAAAGTCATGACAAAATCAACTAAACCAAGGCAAACCATCAAAACAATACCTGAGTGCTGCTGCATGTGGTCAAATCTCCGTGTCCAGTCTACCTTGAGATCCACCTCCGTCCCTGCCAGGATTTCTGTCAAGACGAAGTTCACCCCGTCTGTTCCACGCCTGGTTATACTCAGTACTGGCACGTCGTTTATCTGTGACGGGGGCCATATAATACAAATATTAGTTTGAGTGTCATCTAGGAGATTATTAAAGGGACCCTTGGCAGATTTTTTTTAAAACTCACGGTGTCCCACTAGTTTTTCTATTAACTTGCATTTGTTCAATCATTAATATTAATTATAAGAATAGTATAAAGAAAAAAATGTTTGCATATTATTAACTGTTGATAATATTGCACCAATAATATATCTTAACGTACAGTAAAAGAAGACGCAAAAAATGGAAACTCAAAATTTTATTTAATTATCATGATTATATGCAAGCAGGTATAAAATCAAAATGATACTGGATAAATAAATCGAGATGCTAATTTCAATGCTTGATAAATGTTTCAAGATTGCTGTGTGTCCCTTTAATAACCATATCCCTTTAATAACCGTGTGTCCCTTTCTGTTAAAGTTATGGTTTATGACATTAACAACAGCAGCCACTCTCTTAGAATACTGTTTATGAGATAATGACCTCTCTGTATATATATATACTCTGTAAAAAAAGTTTTGGACCATGGCAGTGTTCGATAGCGTACAATGATCGCTGAACCATGACATTCCACCATAACCCTTATTATCTCAATTGATAATTCACAATAGATCAACAATCAACAATAATTATCGTTTACAATGGAAGTTTGCGGAAAAAATAATAATCTTTTTATTGGTTACTCGAATGTGTCTGTAACTGTTACTTTTTATGGACTTTGCAACATTTTTTACAGACCCTTTGTGTGTTCGCGATATTTTTTTAAAATCAAATCTTGTTTGGAATTTAATGTTTCTGGTACCAAATTAACCGGGTAGAGTAGACCTTGGTTACTAAAAAAAGATACTTAAATTCTGTCCACTAGTTTTATTTTTATTTGACTTTATATACCCTGGTCCAAAACTTTTTTTACCGAGTATATTTAAAAAAACAAACAAATGAAGTGTCTGATTTGTTTTTATTTTCTTTAAAGTAATTTCTTAGTTATAGCACTGACAATATACATACTGTTAACTATGATACAGAGCTGTAGATAATTTTTTACTGCAATGAGTATTTACTCATCGGATTCAAAATGAATGAGTAACGAGGAACAGGCTCAGAGTAAAACACATTTTTATAAAAATAGTTAAAAAATAGTTCATGCGTCCAAAATGGATGTGAATCGATTTAATACATTTAAAAGGAAACTACCATTCTGATTAAATTGATGTTAAGTAAAACAAAACACTGTATGACCTTTGTTCTTAATATAAGACCCATGCTTAGAACAATTTCCATCATGTACATATGGAATAAACTGATATACAGGACATGTACATATGGAATAAACCGATCTACAGGACATGTACATATGGAATAAACTGATCTACAGGACATGTACATATGGAATAAACTGATCTACAGGACATGTACATATGGAATAACGTGATCTACAGGACATGTACATATGGAATAAACTGATCTTCAGGACAATACATATGGAATAAACTGATCTACAGGACATGTACATATGGAATAAAATGATCTACAGGACATGTACATATGGAATAAAATGATCTACAGGACATTACATACAAAAATAATACTCATGCTTTTTAAAAGTTTAGAGTTTTTGTAGTAAATTGATGAGTACAGATACTCACAATTTTAAAAACCTGAGGGGTTTTGTATAAAATGTACGAGTAAAATACTAAAAAAACTCAGCTTATCTACAGCACTGAATTGATAATTCATTTAAAGCCACTAGCCCACCAAATGACGACGAAATTGCACCTCAAACAATTTATCAAAACTCTGTCTAGGTGGTCAGGTCATATAATAATTGTATATGTGCCAATTAAAAGTACAGGTTTATTCACGAGTTCATAAAATACCCATGACGTAATTCGCGTAAAATGAATTATGAGTTGGTAACTCTTAATATGATGCCCCAGTGTTTGGCTTTGGTCTGGCTGGGTTTAGAAACTGTATTCATAAGTGGTAAAAAATTTGGCTGTTGTTGGTGGGATAGCCACTTTGATCATTGTACAATCAGGTTATCTAGGATAAATCATTCAATTATTTGCATGTCTCATACTGTAATCCAGGATAAATCATTCAATTATTTTCATATGTCTCATACTGTAATCCAGGATAAATCATTCAATTATTTTCATATGTCTCATACTGTAATCCAGGATAAATCATTCAATTATTTGTATGTCTCATACTGTAATCCAGGATAAATCATTTTATTATTTTCATGTATCATACTGTCATCCAGGATAAATCATTCAATTATTTTCTAATGTCTCATACTGTAATCCAGGATAAATCATTCAATTATTTGTATGTCTCATACTGTAATCCAGGATAAATCATTTTATTATTTTCATGTATCATACTGTAATCCAGGATAAATCATTCAATTATTTTCATATGTCTCATACTGTAATCCAGGATAATTCATTCAATTATTTGTATGTCTCATACTGTAATCCAGGGTAAATCATTTTATTATTTTCATGTCTCATACTGTAATCCAGGATAAATCATTCAATTATTTGCATGTCTCATACTGTCATCCATGAAAAATCATTCAATTATTTTCATATGTCTCATACTGTAATCCAGGATAAATCATTCAATTATTTGCATGTATCATACTGTAATTCAGGATAAATCATTTTATTATTTTCATGTCTCATACTGTAATCCAGGATAAATCATTTTATTATTTTCATGTATCATACTGTCATCCATGATAAATCATTCAATTATTTTCATGTCTCATACTGTAATCCAAGATAAATCATTCAATTATTTTCATATGTCTCATACTGTAATCCAGGATAAATCATTCAATTATTTGCATGTCTCATACTGTAATCTAGGATAAATCATTCAATTATTTTCATGTCTCATACTGTAATCCAGGATAAATCATTCAATTATTTTCATCTCATACTGTAATCCAGCATAAATCATTCAATTATTTTCATATGTCTCATACTGTTATCCAGGATAAATCATTCAATTATTTGCATGTCTCATACAGTAATCCAGGATAAATCATTCAATTATTTTCATATGTCTCATACTGTAATCCAGGATAAATCATTCAATTATTTGTATTGTCTCATACTGTAATCCAGGATAAATCATTTTATTATTTTCATGTATCATACTGTCATCCAGGATAAATCATTCAATTATTTTCATGTCTCATACTATAATCCAGGATAAATCATTCAATTATTTTCATGTCTCATACTGTAAGCCAGGATAAATCATTCAATTATTTGCATGTCTCGTACTGTAATCCTGGATAAATCATTCAATTATTTGAAAACCTTGAGGATAAATAACACCCAAAAATAATGTACTGGGAATCTTAATAACTTACAGTGCCTCTGTCATCTGGCTGAAATATAAAACAAACATGAAATAATTAAAGGTAATATTCTCATTCAGGTTGAAAACAAGCTTTTATTGGGTAGATGTAGGGGGCATGTTAGTTTTTTAATTCTACTTCAAAATGTGAAGTTTCAGCGTTTGGCAATTGTGTTAAATAAAATAGTCCAAGGTAGAGTACTTTAATATGACATAAGTCAATATTAATAAATAAATAAATATAACAAAGTTGAAACTTGAAAGCAAATTCAGCAAATTATGAGATGAAAAGGGGAAACCAAAGTTGTGAGCAAACAGGACAGACAGACGGACTGACAAACTGCAATCTGTTGTTTAATGGCTCATCAATACAATGTACATACGTTATTTAGAGCTACTCAGAGAGACAGAAAGGATACATAGGAATCTGGGAATGTGCCCCACTCTTACTAATGAATAGATTCCTATGGTTCTTTAACCTGCTTGGAGGATAGACTCTGCCTGGTTTGGACTAACACAGTCATAATTTTGATATAGCATCATCAAAAAAAACTGACCAGAAATAAGACATACAAATACATTCTGGTAGACTACTAGGTGATAAACTCGGTCTTTATCCTTGATGTTCGACCAAGTTTACTGTTAAAATTAAGGTATCTACTGTGTGATTCTTTTAAAACTGCATATTTCATGCACATTCATGCAAACTGATTCAATATATGTATCTTTCAAAATCAAAAATCTTGAAAATTATCATCTTTTTACTCTGCCAAAGATTTTTATTTCACTATAGAACCTAAGGATAAAAACTGAGTAACACAAATGTTATCACCTACTGAAAATAAGATAAAATCTCAACATCTTTGTAACGGAAAATTATGAATGACACAATGCCATGCTCGATGGTGTCAGTGAGGCTTGAACTCAAGTCCTTTGGATTTCAAGTCCACCATACTACTTGTATCTACTCAACTACATCAGTCCCTCACAAAATCAAAGTCCCTTCTGCAGGGATTTTCAGCATCCATGAATGATGTTTACCTGACCCCCTCCCTCTGGAAAAAGTATCGTATCCTCCAGGATCACTTCAAATCCCTTCAATGTCTCCTTCTTTCCATTCTGGGTCACTTTTAGCTCGGCTGGACTGCAGCTCTTTACGCGAGTCTTCAACTGAAAATAAAGTTGTATGGACCTGATTATAATGATAATAAATGAGGAAGGCAGGTAAGCTCAGACTCGGAAAACAACACTGTGTTTAACTGTGCAAACACTATTAATAGTGATAAAAATACACCGAGATATTTCAATGAATATTATTTATTTACTTATTCATTTATTTATACTAACTTCTGTCCATCTAACATTTTGTTTATTTTTCTTAGCATATATCATTTAAGTCAGTACTGTTGAATTCTGGTCAAATTTGACATAACTATTCAACAACAGGCATCTGCATCTCCCAAAATCAGCCCCCTAATCTGCAGACCCTGATAGACTTATATCAGGTCTCAAGTTTAAGCTGGCTTACTGGCAAAATGTAAGTGACATTTTCAGAAAGCAAGTAAACTTTTCAAGAACTAGCAAAATATGCAAGTGCATCAAAATACCTTACTTGTTTAATTTACAATACCATGTCTGCTTTTTTTTTTGAAACACTGTGCTTTCATATAAATAGTGTTTTAATATTTTAAGGTTTTCCTGATAATTATGTCTTTGTATTTGTATGACACATATGAAATCTAGCATGATTGCTAATGATGAATCATCATGTGTTTTTTTACTTGTTTGTTACTGTTGAAATTGCAAGTAACTTTCTCGTTTTGCCAGTTAAACAAATGCTACTGGCGAAATGTTACCCGTCCAAATTGTTGCTAAATTTGAGCCCTGTATAATCATAATCAGCCCCAGAACATTCCAACAGTCATCAGAGCCTCTCCTACAGTCCCAAACCACCATATACATGTTCATGCATTTACAACAGATGCCAAAAGATTCTGGCTAAGCTTAGACATGCACACACCAGGAATTATTGTATCACTGTTGGTTTTTACCTTTTTATTGATAGTGTAAACGGACGAAAAAAACTAGGACACTCAGAGGGGTTTGAACTTGAAACGAATGCATGTGAAGTGGATGCTCTACCGATATCGCCATAAAAGCTAGCTCTGCAGTGAGACAGTAGTAATGCGCTTATAAAACTTATCTATTTACATATACCCCCTATTTACATATACCCCCAACTGAGTCCTACTACATACCTCCATCCTTTAACTTGATATTTGTCACCCTATAAATATCACACAACCCTAAATACCACAGCTAAACAGCCTCCACCAGTAAATATCCTGGTCACGACACCAATGTAAACGGACGAGGAAAAACTAGGACACTCAGCGGGGTTTGAACTCGGAATGATTGCATGTGAAGTGGACGCTCTGCCATAAAAGCTAGCTCTGCAGTGAGACAGCAGTAGTGCGCTTATAAACCTATCTATTTATATATAGATATTCCCCAACCGATTTCTACTACAGTAGTCGAAGGGGGAAAGGTGGTAATTTAATTCCTGTGCATTCATATAAATTGTGAAAGTCTGAAGATATTAAAAGGATAAACCGACCTTCCTCACTTTTATATATATATAAATCTGGCCTTGGTGCAAACACAGCGTCTTAAAGTCAAACCTTTGATTTTAGTGTTGGTATAATGAATTTATATAATACCCCACCCATTAATTATGATTGACTTTGAAGGCAAACTAAAGATCAATATTTTGTTACCTCTTTTAAATAGCTATTCATCTGACAAGCTAACGCCATTGTATATTTGTAATAAGATTACAAGGTGACCATGTATTTAAACCAGAAATCGACTCAATCCTGTCAATAATACAAGTTACTGAAACAGAAAGTAGGACACATGCCCAAACAGAAAATTAGGTCAATCTTGCATTATGGGATAGTGCGCATGCGCCGTCATAAAAGTTAGTTTTTATAAAAACACATTTTGGACGTAATCTACTTTAATTACAATTGTAGATATTTTCCTACATTAATTATGGAATGAACTAACTTCCGCATTCTTACGGATCGTCTATAAAGGAATGGTCGTAACCTTGGTACGTATTTGCGGAGAAATATGTCAATTCGCTTGTTTGTTTACAACTTCACGGGGCACCTGTTTCATCCCAGATTAAAATTATGCAAAACCACGTAATGGTATTTTTGCGGTTGAACTCGCAGGTGTCATGGTTCATTGTTGAACCATGGACTGTGGAATATTGTAAATATTATGGTTAATAAAAAGTTTATAAGTGTCACTGCGATTTGAAGGCTTTAGAACAGTTAAACATTAAGTTGTGAAACAGGAAAATGTTTCCTAATTTGGGACAGCAGGGAGATAACTCTACCCAACTTTTACTTATTTACTGCAATAAATTGTATAATAATGCATCATTAGCAATTCACACCTTAGCTGATATATGAGGCATCAAAAAATGTGTATCCGAGGCAACCAACATACTCAGAAACTGATTGCAGTATGAATACAGTAAGCACTGATCTATTCAAACCTCGGGTCAACGTCGTTAGACTTCTGAATCACAAATAGGAAACGGGTTAAAATAAAAATCAAGGACTGGATGTAAAACTGGTCTCGTGTGCAGGGGTGAATAATAACCTGTGCACGTTCAAGATCTCGCTAAACTTCTGCATTAGTCAGTGATTCACGACCATAAACATGACCATAAACATTCAACCTTAAATTCCTAAATGTAGGTCCCTAATAGGGTTTGGAAGTTAAGGAAGCCTAAAGTCACCGAATGTCCAGTTGTCGCAATGTTTGTGGAGGCATCGAGCATCCAGTTATCAGAATATCAAGTGTAGCAATTGTCAAAATGTCTGAAGCCGTCCAGCATACCAATTGTCACATTGTCTGTGACGACATAAAGCGTACCAATTGTCACAATGGCTGTGACGACATCCAGCCCAAGAGGGCCCTCTTGTTTATAAATGAAATGTAGCCCTGTTGAACCATGCATGTGTTGTATTATTGTATGAGCTTGATTTTGGAACTATTTCAAAAATTGTTTTAATTACCTTAACCTTTTTCTTATTTTCCCAAATTTGAAGGTTTCACATGCTTGTTTTCCCCCAATTTGGGGGTCACAGTTTTACAAAGACTTATATAAGGAAAAAACTTATCTTCTTCTCTGAAACAACAAGGCATATACATGTAACTCTCATGTTTCATGTAGCATACACTGATGTTCTTTGACAAACAAAGTAGTCGCTGTTCACCGACAGCTCTCGCTATGATTAGTGTTATGTCAGAGATGGCCCATAATTGGAAATGTATTATTTTCTATGTGAATCGCATAGTCATTGGGCTCATAGCCATCCCTGAAATTTAACCGCGGCAAATCCCTTCATATGGAGTTCTGGTTGTACATGCGATTCCTGCATTTTAGTGCATTTAAGATTGTTTTTGTCAATAGATTATTTATCGATATTGAAATTGTTATATGTAAAATATGTATATTCCCAAAATTCTGCCGAGGCAACTGCCTTGGTGTGCCTCAGCATACATGTAGCTACAGCCTGTAATTTATGTGACACGGATGTCCCAGTTTAGCATTGTGAGACACTTGAGTGGGTAAGTATACACATGTCCTTTTCACTGACCATTTTGTAAAACGATAGTGTTATGAAGCTTAAAAGCTGTACGGTTTTTGGTAGTAATGGCCTTAGAAAACACGTGAATTTATAAACTTTATGGTAATAACACTTTGCCATGGTCATTATATCAATGACAGCTCGGACAATTTTGAAAACCATCCGTATCGGATTAGTTTCACCAGAGTTATGGCCCTTGATTTGCTGAAAAATGCCAAATTCTGCCTTGTGAATTAATTTTACAATACACTGAAAGAATCATTAATTTTCTTTTTTCAGATATGATCAGAATTATATACCCTAAAACAACTCCGGATCGAAGCAATGTTCGTTTATACTAAGTGGAAAAAATGTGGATCTGCAACAGATCTTTAAAAAATATATCCAGAAAATGAATGCACAAAAGGATTTCAAAATGGATAAGATTATTGACTACTATAAAACTTTTCAAAATGGATAATTCTGGATTCCTGTCGATCAATGTTGGTATGAATGTGACGAACAGCTCGGCTTCACCTAGTGGACAATTTTTGCAACATTTACCAGGGATTCAGCAGATTCTTTCTCAAAATGCATCATCTAAACAGCCTGGTATCCACAACATTCTGCAACAAATGCCTGTTAGTGGGCAGCAAGCGGGGCACCATGCAGTTCTGGCCCAGACTGGTTTACAATCCGTTGTTGGACAGCAGACTGGTAACCCAACCTTATTCCAGCAGCAGCAGCATATGTTGGCACAGCAGGCTGGTGTGCAACAAGTTCTGGGTAATTTAAAATTTGCCTGCTGTTGTTACTTTTACTGATACAAATCAGATCAGATGTATGTTAGCTTTACATATATCTGCATTTCTATGTCCAATTTACTTGAATACACTGGGACTGGGTTACTGGGTTATCTTGTAAGGGTTGTAAAAAAGCAAATTATAAAGCTCGTGTGTTTACAACGCAACGTTAACTCCTCGAGCACGGATGTGCAAAATAGATGCATATGCATATACATGTACTATAGGAAAACAGAAACGCGCCATAGACAATTTTGCCTATGCTAAAGCTAGGATCCCAGGTGTACATAATGGGCATTGCGTAATGCATATCTATAATTATGGAAAACAAGTAGGAGTGATTCCATGTATACGTGTTGCGTGATACGTATTGTCTTGTGCGTTGCATATTTACCGCTCCCCAGGGTCGTGAATACGCTTCACGCTAGTATTTAATTGCATTAAAGCAAATGAAATATCTAAAGATGGAAGCTGAAATCCTATATTTCTAACTTGTTTTCAGTGATTTTTAGCTCGACTATTCGAAGAATAAGAGAGCTTATGTAATCACCCCGGCGGCGGCAGCGTCCCACATCAAAGTTTGCGTGTAAGCTGTGTTTACAAATCTATGTCTATTACATTTCTTATCCTAGCACAACCAAATTTGCCCATGGGCTTCCTTAATAGCATTATCTTAAGACCTGCATAAGTAACTTTGGTTCCTGGAACCCAAAATATACCCTTAATGTGTGTCCCATTTCACATAAAATTGTGTGTGTAAGGCCATAAAAAATTAATTACCTGGTTCTCAGGCCCGCCCGCATGTCTTTTTTTGGTGCCACATTGCCGATTTTATCTCAAAAGTAATAAAATAAAAATTGGAAATGCGCTAACGAAATTTCGGAAAAAAAAGTTCCGCATAAAAGTTTGTTCCGGTTTTTACATGTAACTACCTCAGGGGAATCCCCTTGTCGGTAGACTGGTGCGCGGCCGACTATCTGCCGCTCTGCTCGCTAGCTTGTGAGTGTTGCAGTCGTACGGGTACCAATCTAGGAGAGTCAGACGCTTGAGACGCTTGGAACTAGTAGGTGCTACAGAACAGGCGATTTATTCAAGCGTCTAATCGACAAAGTCTCACAACAACATGCAATAAATACAAATATACAGACTTATTGTGATTGAAAGAAGCATAAGTCGGGAAGAAATGGTAAGGTAATGATCGACAATAGAGATGAGCTGATCCAACTGGTTATTGCACATGTATTTCGAGATATTTTGCATCAATACATGTATTGGAATTAAAAGTTTGGATAAAAAAAAAAATCGCTCGCGTGTCTGTTGACCACTGTAAAATTGTAAAAAAAAATGCGCCCGCCCACATCTCTTCTCAGAAAAAGTGGCCTGAGAACCAGGTAATTAATTTTTTGTGGCCTAAGCTGTGTTTACCCGTCTATACATCATGTACATGTATCTCTTACATTTCTTGTCCTAACTCAACTAAATTTGGGAATTAGTGTCCTTATAGTACCGGTATGTTGTAAAGGGTTGCATAAGTAATTTTCAACAAATTCTGGGCACCCATGGAACCCAAATTGTGATGGCTCATCAAGTGCAATAAAGGCAGATCAAGGTTTGCATGTAAGCTGTATATCTTTATCTCTTAAAATATTTTTCTTTTGTCATCCAGATTTTGGTTTGGAATTTCTTAAAATAGCATTATTCATCTTATTCATACTTCACCCATATTAGGGCATGGGCTTCCACCTCCCCAACCCGAAACCTAATTGTTTATTATATTTTTACATAATTATTTCTGTGTTGTTTTGGTAAATTCTTACACACATAGCTATGTTGCACCGGAGTAACTGCCCTTGTTTTTTTCTGCGAAATGCCATTTTCTGCCTTGTGAACACTCTAGCACCTTTTTGATCTTTACCAAACTTGCACAGATTGTTAATATCAATGAAAGCTTGTGCCTCTTGTTTTTAATATTTTATTTTGTTTATTTATTTTTAGAATTTTTTTTTTTGGGAGCTTAGGACTGTGTCCTTGTTGGATCAATTTTACCAGGGAGTGAAGTATACAGGGAGGAGACACGGATTCATAAACACTCTAGTTTATCGATTTATGTTGTCATGCCAGAATGCCGCCATTTACTATTTTATCGATACAGGTAAATCGATCGCAAGCGCGTTACATTTGAAAATTTTCAGCCAACATCTCAGAATAGGCAGTTTTTACACCCTTTTTTTTACGGCTCTCTGGTATGATCAACATCACGAAATTACCTTCTTGACAAATATGACTACTATTCACTTTTTGTTATTATTAATGCCTAATATAACCCGTACTTCGTATCTCGTTTGCAATAGCTCTGCATCATTTTTAATTTGAAAAATTTAAAATTTCAGCTGAGATCTCAAACGAGGCATTTTCATCACCTCTGTTTAGGCTTTGTCTTATATAAAGCACCACCGTGAGATTACCTTTTTGACAAAGATAAATATGTCTACTATTCACTTTTTGTTATTATTAATGCCTAATATAACCCTTAGTCTGGTATCTCGTTTGCAATAGCTATACACGTCACCATTTTTTATTTGGCGGCGAGTGGGGCCATCTACACGGAACCGTCTGGTAAATTGTGCTTTTATACATGCAAACAAATACACGCTCTGTATCAGAGGACACAAAATGAATAAATAATACTTATGTTTACATTTCGCACCTTTATTGAGTTTGTAAGCATGGTAAGTGTAATAATTTATAAGAATTTGCTATTTTTCATTGTCACGCAGTAGTGAAACACACGCACGACAACATAAATTGACAAAACGGTCCGTGTCTCCTCCCTCTATACTTTACTCCCCGGTTTTACATATTATGTGAAGAACTTCTTCTCTGAAACTAACAAGAGTTTTTTCAATGGTGACTCTGGGGTCAAATTTGGTCACAGTTTTACATAGACTTAAAATATAAGGAAATATTTTATATTTTATTATCAGCTTATGTTCCTCTAAAAAGTTTGTTCAAATGGTGATCCTGGGGTGTAATTTGGCCCCGCCCCAATGTTCACAGTTTTACAAAGACTTATATTTAGGGAAAAACTTCAAAAATCTTCTTCTCTGAAACTACAAGAGTCAAAGGTTTATTATTTTGTATATACACTCAACTTACGGTCCTCTACCAAGTTTATTTGAATGGAGACGCTGGGGTCTAATTTGGCCCCACCCCCCATGTTTTTTTGATGGAGTTATGACCCTTTAAAGGTTATACTACAAAAAATATGTCCGGATTAGTTCTCCTGAACCCCTGGCCAGATTTCAGCAAAACATTGCAGGGATGATTAGTACCAAGCTTAGTTGTGCATGTCATCACCGTGTTCCGATAAAAAGATTTTTGGTGGAGTTATGGCCCTTTAAAGGTTTTACTACACAAACTTTGTCCGGACTAGTTCTCCTGAACCCCTGGCCGGATTTCAGAGAAACATTGCAGGGATGATCAGTACCAAGCCTAATTGTGCATATCATCACCATGTTCAGGTTGAAAGATTTTTGGCAGAGTTATTGCCCTTTTAAAGGTTTTAATAAACAAAGTTTGTCCGGACTAGTTCTGTTGAATCCCTGGACTAGTTCTGCTGAACCCCGGGCCGGACGAAACTTGGCAAGAATGATCTGTATCAGGCTCAGTTGTGCATATCGTCTCCGTGTTCCTGTTGAATGATTTTTGGAGTTATGGCCCTTTAAAGGTTTTAATACACAAGCTTTGTCCCGACTACTTCTCCTGATCCCCGATAAGAGCTGTTTTAGCCAGTAGAGCGTCCACAGGCCCTCTTAGGCCTCCTGTTTACATATTTCTGTGTTGTTTTAGTAAATTCTTACACATATACCTATCTTATGTCCTCCCCCAACCAAAGCTGTTTTTTAGCTCGACTGATCAAAGGTCAGCAGAGCTCATGCAGTGGTGCGGCATTCGTCTGTCTGTCCGTCCGTCTGTAAACTTTTTTTGTAGCGACTACTCCTCTGAAACTGCTTGGCGGATTTTCACGAAACTTGACAGGAATGTTGCTCTTGATGTCTAGTTGATCCTAGCAAAATTTCAGGTTGGCCAGAAATTCAAGATGGCCGTCATGGCAATCTCATTAAAATCAGATCCAAATATTCACTCCACTACTTTCCGCTATTTAGATCTGACAATATTACATACCGGGTCACCTCAGATTGACCTTTCATCTAATGAATATTTATGAGAAGATCAACTAAATTCAACCAATTAAATCGCGCGTTTCATTTATAATTCATATGCAATTAAAACTTATTCTATTCGAGTGAACTGAACAAATGCAAATCTACATATCCGAATAAAGATAAAGTCTTCGTGTGTTAATGCACGATACATTCAAAGAAATTCACTGAATGATATGTTTTACATCAAGATATGAAGAAAATCATGGGCGCTGTTGTGTATTTTGAAAATATGTATTCCACTGAAATTATTACGACACTACATAGCCTAACTAGTACGCCGTTTTACTTGTGGCCCGATTTGCTCAGTTGATAGCGTACTCGACCGCGTATATAACAGTATAATTTTAGTGTTGGTTCAATCCCACGAATTGGTAATTTTTTTTGTACCGCTATTAAATTCCGTCAAGTTTACAATCTTTTTTTTCCAGTAAATATTATACGTACGTTTACATTATTTTTAATTACTACTTCATGCTTCATCGTTTTTTGCGCACAATATGACCTACTTATGTGTCGACGTGCCGTAAAACACCATTCATTCATTCATTCATTCATTTCCAGTAAATATTCAATAATGGTGGTGTATTATGTTTGTCAATGCAATTCGTTTGTGTTTTATAAGCTAAAAGTTACGGACATTGTCTCTTTCAATACCAAACGTAGACTGCTGCACAGCGTTTTTACTGTTCAATGCGACATACGCAGTAAAGCTGTCAATACCGAGCAATTTTGTAGGCTGAAATCTGATTGGCTAATCATAAGGTTAATCTGAGGTGACCCGGTATGTAATATTGTTAGATCTAAATAGCGGAAAGTAGTGGAGCGAATATTTTGGATCTGATTTTAATGAGATTGGCCACCACGGCTAAAACTAGTTTTTAAAAAAAACAAGTTTGTAGTGACTACTTCTTGAAAACTATAAGTGATATTGATATGGGACTTTTTCGAAAATGATCAGCATGACATGATGTTGATCCTAGTCGTAAATTATTTTTATTCAACATTAAACATGGCCGCCAGTGGCCATCTTTGTTTACATAGAGTTTATATAGTAAAAATGTGTAGCGACTACTCCTCTGAAGCTACTTGATGGATTTTCGTGAAACTTCACAGAAATGTTGCTCGTGATGTCTAGTTGATCCTAGCACCATTTCAGGTCAGTCAGAAATTCAAGATGGCCACCATGGCTAAAGATAGATTAAAAAAAACATACTTCTTGAAAATTATAAGTGATATTGATATGGGACTTTTTCTAAAATGATCAGCATGACATGAAGTTGATCCTAGTCATCAATTATTTTGATTAAACATGGCCGCCAGCCGCCATCTTTGTTTACATTGAGTTTATATTGTAAAGATTTGTAGCGACTACTCCTCTGAAACTACTTGCAGAATTTTCATGAAACTTCACAGGAACGTTGCTCTTGATGTCTTATTGTTCCCAGCAAAATGTCAGGTCTGCCGGAAATTCAAGATGGCCCCCACGGCTACAATAGATTTTTTAACGACTTCTTGAAAACTATAAGTGATATTGATATGGTCTTTTTCTAAAATGATCAGCATGACATGATATTGATACTTGTCGAACATTATTTTGTTTCGACATTTAACATGGCCGCCAGTGGCCATCTTTGTTTACATACATGTAGAGTTTGTAATTGTAAAAATTTGTAGCGACTACTCCTCTGAAACTACTTGACGGATTTTCATGAAACTTCACATGGATGTTGCTCTTGATGTCTAATTGTTCCCAGCAAAATATCAGGTCTGCCAGAAATTCAAGATGGCCCCCACGGCTAAAATAGATTTTTTAAAAACAAGTTTGTAGCGACTACTTCTTGAAAACTATTAAGTGGTATTGATATGGACTTTTTCTAAAATGATCAGCATGACATGATATTGATACTTGTCGAAAATTATTTTTGTTGACATTTAACATGGCCGTCAGTGGCCATCTTTGCTTACATAGAGTTTGTAATTGTAAAAATTTGTAGCGACTACTCTGAAACTACTTGACGGATTTTCATGAAACTTCACAGGAATATTGCACTTGATCTCTAGTTGATCCTAGCAAAATTTCAGGTCGAGCGGGAATTCAAGATGGCCACCACGGTTAAAAATAGATTATTTAGAAACTAGTTTGTAGCGACTACTAATTGAAAACTGCAAGGCCAAATTTAAAGTATTTTTTGTTTCCCCTCTCGTGACCCTGGTCAAATTGGAATAGGTAGGAATGTAGGTAAAACCATTTTTTTAATTATTTCAAAACAGGTTGTTCATTTCTTTTCTCACAGGTTTTAGATATCTGCCTTAATAATATCTACCATTCGTAAACAGTTGTTAAAAATGACAGTTCAAACAGGTAAACATATTTATTCATGTAAGTATAACGTTCACATGGTGTAATTAAGTTTTTACACATCCATCTGGCAGTGTTCTAGCATGTTTTGCATCAGGGGTTTATGGGCTTTTTTATTGGCCCAAAATGTGTTTAGGGGCTATCTTGGGTTTTAGTGGTTAAGCCCCTAAACCTATGCTATAGTTGATTTATAGGCTCCTTACCAGCTTACTGTCCTTTGTAACGTTGTTTAAAATACCCCTTAAATCTATGGGCACTGACATTGTCCATAATTTAGACAGTTGTACGGGCTTAAATGTGCCAACATCTGGGGTTTATGGGTTAAATAAACCCCTTAAGCTTGAAATAAATCCCGTAAAACTTGGACATATCCCTGTAACCCCCTAAACCCTAGGCCCCTAATTCTGGAAGCCCGTAAACACCCAAATGTTGGTCCGTCCGTCTGTCTGTCCGTAAAACATTATTTGTAGCGACTACTCCTCTGAAACTACTGAATAGATTTTCATGAAGTTGCCGATGAAGTCTAGTTGATCCTAGCAAAAATTCATGTTGATGTGAAATCCAAGATGGCCACCAAATCTAAAAATAGATTTTTAAAAAAAAGTTTGTAGCGACTACTTCTTGAAAACTTTTTCTAAAATGATCAACATGACATGATGTTGGTCTTTGTCGAAAATCGTTTTGATTTGATGTTAAACATGGCTGTCAGTGGCCATCTTTGTTTACATAGAATTATCTAGTAAAAACTTGTATCGGCTACTCCTCTGTAACTACTCGACGGATTTTCATCAAACTTCACAGGAATGTTGCTCTTGATGTCTAATTAATCCTAGCAAAATTTCAGGTCGGCTGGAAGTTCAAGTGATATTGATATGTGACTTTTTCTAAAATGATCAGTATGGAATGATGTTGATCCTTGTCGAAAATTATTTTGATGCGATGTTAAACATGGCCGCCAGCGGCCATCTTTGTTTACATAGAGTTATATAATGAAAACTTGTAGCGACTACTCCTCTGAAACTTCTTGACGGCTTTTCATGAAACTTCACACCAATGTCGCTCTTGATGTCTAATTGATCCTAGCAAAACTTCAGGTTGGCCGGAAATTTCAAGATGGCCGCCACAGCAATTTTTTTTCTTTTTCAAAAAACAAGTTTGTAGTGACTACTTTATGAAAACTATAAGTGATATTGATATGGGACTTTTTCTAAAAATTATCAGCATGACGTGATGTTGGTTCTTGTCGAAAATCGTTTTGATTCAATGTTAAACATGGCTGTTATCGGTCATCGTTTACATAGAGTTATCTAGTAAAAACTTGTAGCGACTACTCCTCTGTAACTACTAGACGGATTTTCATGAAACTTCACAGGAATGTTGCTCTTGATGTCTTATTGATCCTAGCAAAATTTCAGGTCGGCTGGAAATTCAAGTTGCCGCCATGGCTAAAAATAGATTTTCAAAATACAAGTTTGTAGCGACTACTTCTTGAAAACTATAAGTGATATTGATATGGGACTTTTTCTAAAATGATCAGTATAATGACATGATGTTAAACATGGCTGCCAGTGGCCGTCTTTGTTTACATAGAGTTATTCTTTGTTTACATAGAGTTATATAATGAAAACTTGTAGCGACTACTCCTCTGAAACTACTTGACTAATTTTCATGAAACTTCACAGGAATGCTGATCTACCTACCAAAAACCTATCAGTAGAGCTTCAAGGTCATTGACCTCTTGTGATTTTGTAAAATGTTTAAAGGGAAACTTAAAACAGAAACGGGGAGAATATATACTTTTAGGGGAGGGTAATGGAATACTACAAGAGAATGTATACATGGTAATGTGTGCAAAGTGTTTAAACATACAATATTGCTTTTGTCTGACAGTGAAAAATACCCAATTTAATGGTACCTGGTACCATTCCCAAGAGAGTGAAAAAATTCGCTGAATATGGAAATGATGCAAAATTTACCTTCCTGGGGTCCCATGCCCTAGTCCCCTAAAAGCTAACCAGTGTGCTGACTATTCCAAAAACCTATTGACAGAAAACTTTGGAACATGGCATACAGTCAATGTTCATCATCTGTATTACAAGCACCGTAACTGTGTCTTTTACCTAATTCTTCATCTTAGATTTTTGCGTTAAAAGTGAAGGCGTAGAATTTCTTGTAGAAAGAAAACTTTCACACATAAATTTGTGTTTTAGACTTTCTAATGCTGAAAGAAATCTTATTTGATAAAACATAAGGAATTCATATAAATTAACATGGTAATTTATTGGTAAGAACTGCCAAAATCACAAGTAAAAGTCACAGAAGAGAAATAAAATAATGTTAAAATGTAATAAATTTAATTATTAGGAATGTTTTGACTTGTTTGCATTAGCTCACTGATGAAAAACCAGCATGCGTTCCATTTTGTGAAAGAATTCATTGTTCCTTATAATTGAACACATCTGTTAACATGGTTAAAGAATCTCTCCATCATCATTATATATTTAGGTGGGGGGGGAATTATAATATGTGCGTTTCCAATAAACCACCGTCATCCGTCACACTTTAAACTGTAACTTAACCTTGGCCAGGGTTGCCAGCGACCTTGAAAAGTCAGGGAAATTTTATTTTTGTTCAAGGTCGGGGAATTGTCAGGGAATTTTGAAAAATGGTCAGGGAAAGTTGAATTTTCTGTCAGTGAAAAGTGGGGGGAAAATATTTTTTTATTGAGAAATCGTGTTTTTGGTTGTCGAGAAATTGTGTGTCTGTGGCTATGGCAGTCTTCAAGTTACACACTGATCAGTTTTAACCCTTAATGCAGAAGCCCTTTATATTTGTGTCATGTTATGGTTGCTATTAATACAGTACTCAATAATAATTGGTGTAACATATCTTTCCATTTGAATTAAAGTAATATGGGTGGAATGGTCGGCTGTAGAGGAGTGGGGAGGACGATAAAATTGTGTCATAATGGTCAGTGAAAAATTACATTTGGTCATGGAAAGTCAGGGAATTTTATTTCACCCAGGTGCTGGCAACCCTGTTGGCCATAACTTGAAAAGTATGACCAATGTTCATAAAACTTCACACATGTCTTCATCTTACCTCAAGAAATGTCGTTACACATGTCCAATAACTCTGACTTTCATTTTGGCAGAGTTATGCCCCTTTTCATAAAACTTTTAACCTGCAACCTAACCAAGCTCATAACTGACCATTATAACTCACAAAGTAATCAACCTATGTTAATGGAACTTCACTCACATACGTATTACTCCAAGGAATGTTGTTACACATGACCAATAACTCTCACTTTCATTTCGGCAGAGTTATGCCCTTTTTCATAAAACCTGCAACCTAACCAAGCTCATAACTAAGCCATAACTTGGAAAGTATTCGACCTATGTTCGTGAAACTTCACACACATCTTCATTTAACCCCAAGGAATGCTGTTACACATGTCCATTAACTCTGACTTTCATTTTGGCAGAGTTATGCCCCTTTTCATAAAACTTTAACCTGCAACCTGCCATGGCTTGTAACTTGGCAACATAAAATATTGACCAACATATATGGTCATAAAACTGTATGCAGTTTTTCTTCAGCTTGGCATGTCCAATAACTCTGATTTTCATTTTGGCAGAGTTATGCTCCTTTTCGTATTTTTTTTTACATATAACCTGCCCATTTTTAATAAACTTCAACTTCATAATTCATCAAGGATTGCGTCCACAGTCTTAAAACTATAA
Source organism: Cyrtodaria siliqua (assembly GCA_037043455.1). NCBI lineage: Eukaryota > Metazoa > Mollusca > Bivalvia > Adapedonta > Hiatellidae > Cyrtodaria > Cyrtodaria siliqua. Next base: position 74,215 of record JAWPHD010001890.1, read on the forward strand.
TGCTTGTTAGATTGTAATTGCTGAAATAACCACATGGCAGGCAACACAAGTGTTCCGTGGAACACCTTTCTAGTTTTTTCTGGCCGTTAATAAAAACATACCTAATTGTTTTGTCCTGGTGCTTTATACATGTTACATAATTATAATTTATGAATTTTACTAATATGGTTTATATCTGTATCCTGTGGTTATCATGATTATAATTCATGAATTTTAATGATATTTTTCTCTCTTTTTTTTTTTATATATTAAATATTTTAAAGTATTGTGACTGTCGTTCTAAAGGTCAGCGGGGACTGTATGCCGCCAACTACCAGCTGGTACCCAGGAACTATGCTTTGGTTAACCAGAATGTCCAGGGACCCAGTGTTGCTGTACAACTTAGCCCACAACAGATGGTCAGTATTAGGCTAAGCAGTTTGTATATTCTATCATTTTAGCTCCACTATTTAACCCTTAGCCCGCTACATATATATAATGGACTGTTCTTTCTTTTAATTAAGACCATTCCATTTATGTGACAAAGGGGGTGTTTTGGGGAAAATGACTGATCAGCAGCTGGACATTGTAAACCCTGATCAGCCTGTGAGTTACTCGCATAAACTCGCAGGCTGATCTGGGTTTACAATGGGCGCAGAGGCTATTATAGTTGTGCTTAGCGGGTTAGGGGTTAAAGAGTAAGAGAGCTTCGGGCGCCTCCATCAGTGTCGATTAAAGTCATGTCCTGGTTGTTATCCTGAGTTCTAGATGAGCATTCTGCATAGAAGTGTATATTATATACTCCTCAAAATAATTTAAGGACCACAAAAAAGAACAATATAGGTTATTGAATTTGTATGGCTAAATATTACTTGGAACGAGTTGTTTTGGCAAAGGACGACGATCTTCGCCAAAACAACGAGTTCCAAGTAATATTTAGCAGTACAAATTCAATAACCTTTTTATTGTATACTTTCATATTGTTTTCGATCAGTGTTAATTGTATGACTATTAATTTTCATTGTATTTGTGTTATTTTTATAGCTTTTGATGGAATTCCTATCATGTCATTCAGTTTCATTTTGTGTGGATGATTATTTTGCGCGAAAACGACGTCAACGTCGGATGATGTCATTCAAAACATCAAGCAATTTTCTAAAGTTTGTTTACCATTCGATAATGTTAAAAACAGTGGGTGAGTGATAAAAGGTTGAAAAAAGCCACGTGTTTTTTTGTTGACACTATAGGAAGGATTCCGTTATTTTATTTGAAAGTAGTTCCATATTTCTATTTCGCGACTCTTAGCAAGCACGAGAAAAAGTTCATATGCTCAATGCAAACTAAACGGGACAATATGAAAGTATACAATAATAATAATTACTTAATCTTTAATATTCTGCATTTCATATCCATATCACAAGTTCATACTTTTGGGTCAAGTAACAATTGCCAAATACTTAAGTTAAACTTAAAAACTGCAAAAAGAAAGTCAAATGTTCAATAATGGCACAATTAAAAACGACAAAAGTCGAACGTGGTCCTTAAATTATTTATTAGGAGTCAGTAAGTCAAAATCACAGTAAACTATTTCGAAATGATATTCAAATTTAGAAATGCTACCCTTGATCGGATAACTCATTTTTGTCTCGCCTTTTCGAAGAAAAAAAGAGACATAGGTGTTGTTTTTCCGGTGGCAGCGGCGGCGGCTTCAACATTCAAGTTTTGCGTTTAGGTCATTTTCTCACAAATTGTATGCACTAGACCTTTCAAACTTTGCTTATAGTTGTATCATGGGTGATACATCGCAACGTGACAAAGCAAATGTGGAAGTGACCTTGACCCTCCAAGCAAAGGGCAGACAACTTGCTAATTTTTAGGTTCAAGTTTTGCGTTTAGGTCACTTTTTCACAAACTGTATGCACTAGACCTTTCAAACTTTGCTTATAGTTGTATCTTGGGTGGTACATGGCAACGTGACAAAGCAAATGTTGAAGTGACCTTGACCCTCCAAGCAAAGGGCAGATAACTTAATAATTTTTAGGTTCAACTTTTGCGTTTAGGTCACTTTTTCACAAACTGTATGCACTAGACCTTTAAAGCTTTGCTTATAGTTGTTTCTTGAGTGGTACATCACAACGTGTCAAAGCAAATGTGGAAGTGACCTTGACCCTCCAAGGAAGGGCAGATAACCTTATAATTTTTACCTTCAATTTTGGCGTTTAGGTCACTTTTTCACAAACTGTATGCACTTAGACCTTTCAAACGTTGCTAATATTTGTATCTTGAGTGGTACATTGCAACGTGACAAAGCAAAAGTGGATGTGACCTTCACCATCCAAACAAAGGGCAGATAACTTTAATTGTTACATTTACATCACTTTCTCATGAACTAGAATTATGCACTAGATGTTTTAAACCTAATTTATAGCTTAATCTTTAGAAGAAAGCATTCTATTTTGACATAGTTGTGTCTTCGGTAGTGCATCTTTTTTTTGGATGCCTGGATTTCATCTATGACCTTGACCTACTTTTTGGAGCTGATGATTTTTAGCTCTACTGGCCAAAGGCCTTCATTTTTCATCCGATCTTTACCAAACTTTACCAGATTGTTAATATCAATGAAAGCTCGGTCAGGTTCGAAAACTAGCCAGATCGGACCAGTAACAGCGAAGTTATATATATTTTTATTTTTTTTATGTTAACGCCGTGTTAGCAGGAAGCATTGTTGTGCCTATTGCATTTTTTTTTTCCCGTTTTTAGCTCTACTGGCTGAAGGCCAGCAGAGCTTATGGGATGCCGAGTTGTCCGTCCGAAGTCCGTCCGTCCGTCGTTAACTTTTGTCTCGTTAAGACGATAGGGCCTTCATTTTTCATCCGATCTTTACCAAACTTTAACAGGTTGTTAATATCAATGAAAGCTCGGATGAGTTCGAAAACCAGCCAGATCGGACAAGTAACAACGGAATTATGGCCCTTGATTTAGTTAAAAATGCTATATTGCTATATTTTGCCTCGTTAAGACGATAGGGCCTTCATTTTTCATCCTATCTTTACCAAGCTTTACCACATTGTTAATTTCAATGAAAGCTTGGACAAGTTCGAAAACCAGCCATATCGGACTAGTAACAGCGGAGTTATGGCCCTTAATTTAGTTAAAAATGCTATATTTTGCCTCGTTAATATGATAGGGGCTTCATTGTTCATCCGATCTTTACCAAACTTTATCAGATTGTTAATATCGTTGAAAGCTCGAACAAGTTTGAAAACCAGCCTTATCGGACCAGTAACAGCGGAGTTATGGCCCTTGATTAGGTAAAAATGATATATTTTGCCTTGTTAAGACGATAGGGGCTTCATTGTTCATCCGATATTTACCAAACACTATCAGATTGTTAATATCAATGAAAGCTCGGACAAGTTCGAAAACCAGCAATATCGGACTAGTAACAGCGGTGTTATGGCCCTTTATTTAGTTAAAAATGCTATATTTTGCCTCGTTAAGACGATAGGGCCTTAATTTTTCATCCGATCTTTACCAAGCTTTATCAGATTGTTAATGTAAATGAAAGCTCGGTCAGGTTCGAAAACTAGCCAGATCGGACCAGTAACAGCGAAGTTATGTCCCTTGATTTTGTTAAAAAATGCTATAATTTGCCTCGTCATACGATAGAGCCTTCATTTTGCATCTGATATTTGCCAAACTTTAACACATTTTACGACTTTCTTTTTTATATTATTATTTATTTTTTAATTTATTTTTATTTATTTATTATTTATTTTTTTATTGATTAATTAATTTTTTTTGATAATTTTTTTTTGATTTTTTTTTTAATTTTTTTTTTTTTAATTTTTTTTTTATTGTCTCTACTGGCCAAGTTCGAAAACCAGCCAGATCGGACTAGTAATGGCAGAGTTATAGCTCTTGATTTAGTTAAAAATGCTATATTTTGCTTCTTTAAGATGATAGTCACTCGCTTCATTGATGTTATAAGAGCCATATTAGCCAGTAGAGCGTCCACAGGCCCTCTTGGGCCTCTTGTTTTTTTTTATTTCTTGTCGGCACTCCTCCTAAACGCCATTTTGGATTTCGACGAAACTTGGCAGGAAGCATCGGTAAGATGTCTAATTGTGCATATCGCGCTTTTGTTCCAGTTTGCTGATTTATGACGGAGTTATGGCACTTTGACATTTTTACTTTAAATTTCTTGTCAGCGCTACTCCTCCTAAACGGCTTGTTTGATTTCTACAAAATTTGGCAGGAAGCCTCAGTTTGATGTCTAGTTGTGCAAAGCATGGTATATCAAATGAATGTTGGACAAGTTCGAAAACCAGCTAGATCTAGTTAGTAACGGCAGGTTATGGCCCTTGAAACTACTGATGGGAATTTTATGTCGACAACCCTTGATATAAGAGCCGTTTTAGCCAGTAGAGCATCCACAGGCCCTCTTGGGCCTCTTGTTTTTAATAGAATGGCATTTTGTTTTTAAACAAATGCACTTAAATTTCATCTCAGCGAACGGCAAACTCGATTGTTTTTAGTTGCTAAAATGTTTACAAACTTTCATTTAAGCATCATTGACCTTTTTATTTTTAAGTCCAGCCCCTATGAGGCGAGACATGTGAATCCACGGATTTCTTGTTGGTTGTTGGTACATGTATGTCAAAGTTCAAGGTGAGCTTGACCTGAAAATTCTAGTGTGGTTGTCGGGGGTAGAATACATTTACCACTGCAAACCTCCCCACTTCATGTTCATTTTGTCATTATTTTTTGTGTCATTTTTTTATAATGCTCATTCAAGGTTATTTTCATGACACCGCATATGCAAATGTGGAAATGTGGCTCCATTGTAAATGGATTGTCTACAATAGAATTTGCAGCAACTCTGCAGTTTTGCAGGTTAAGGTTCTAGGCCCATTCTCCATATTTTATCTAGATGTAAATGAAGGATGAGCCTGGCATGTTCATCCCTGTTTGGTGCCATATAACCTTTCTTGTGTTGGTGCGCCGTAAAACCCCAATTCAATTCATTTGACCTGAAAATGAAACAGCGCTTTCAGCGTGGTGAACTACATTCAGGAACCCATATACAAATACTTCCCTGGAGTATGTTGGTGCGAGGATGACCTTTATTGCTTTTTAGGTCAGTAAGTCACCATAACCTGGCCTGGAATTCACCAACCATTCTTGTGAATATTCTTAGACTTAAAGGGACACTGTCCATAAGTAAGCAGATATTGAGCATAACCAAATAACTCTCTGACTTTTATTCAGTGAAATGTATACATGAAAACTTGAGCATAGACCCAAATTGAATGTTGTTTAACGGCTCAACACAGTATAGGTTATTTAGAGCCACCCCAGAGAGAGGGGAAGGATACATAGGAATCCGGGAACCTGCCCTACTCTTATTATCGAATAGATTCCTATGGTTCTGTAACGTGCTCGGAGGATAGACCGATACACGGGACAGCCCTTTTTACGTCCCCATCCGACGGACGGGACTAAGGGAAAATGTCTTGCCCAAGAACACACGGACGGAACTCAGTGGCACCACGGAGGATTGAATCTCCGGTTACAAATCCGCCGCGCTACCGACTGCGCCACGCCAGCCCTAGACCCAAAGAAGTCTGTAGTAATACATTCGTGAATTTGAAGAAAAAAAGTTTTAATTATTATATGTAAATAATGTGGGACCCACTTTATTTACCTTTTCTGCTGATCACGTGACTTCCATTAGCGCATTAGGTTTTTTATCTAATATGTTTAGCCCGCTTAGCTCAGTCAGGTGCGATGTTGACAATCTCGCGCTCACTATTATTACCCGAGAGTGAAATTTTAGTTTGGGCTGCGAGAGTTCAAACGCACAAAGCGACACTTTTTTTGCATCGCGATTGAATTTCGTTAAACAGTCTTGCATTTAAATAGTAAATATTCAGTAATGTTTAGTGTGTAATGTTTGTGAATGTAATTAGTGTGTGTTTTATAAGCTAAAAGTTACGGACATTGTCCCTTTAAGCCCAAGTTTGTAAATTTCAATCACACATATTTCTATAAGTTTAAAGGATAAACGTTCATAAGAAGCTGCTGCTATGTATAAATATGATACAGTCTAATGAATAGCAACTTCATACAAGTGTTTATCTATAAAGGTCATGGGAATATTTGTGAATGAAATTTGAGTACTTGAGCTCAAGTCTAGAAATAGTTTGAAGAATGGTTGGTGAATTCAGCCTGATCTACATGGTAACTCAAAATGTTTTAACCTACATCATTAAAAATACTCCCCTTGGTAGGTAACACACCAGCAGACTATAGTAATTGGAATCAGTAGGACGGTTGAAGGTCACTGTAACAAAAAATAGTTTCCGGACTGGATTAGTTTTTAAAAATTTCTCTCCACATCTTATTACATTTTCATTGATTTTAAAGTTACTGGCAGCGGTATATTACGGTGTCCTCATTTGTGCCATTTCTAGCTGATTTTTGGGTCATTTGGTTTATTTTACATGGTCAGAAAATGGCTTTTGCATGATATAAAGTGCATAATATAATTATCTTTGTAAAACTTTTGAAGTTTTGAATGGGCATTTTTCTTTGAGATCATACGTCTTTTAATTCCTATATGTTGCAGCTAAACATGTTAGCCCTACACTTACATACCATTGCTTATAAAAAACAGGTTGTGTTTCCAGAAATATGCCCAAAATAAACTGTATATATATGGCGAGCTTAATAACAAATTCCTGGACGAGTTTTCATAAAATTTTGTATGAAATGACGAGTGCCAGATCCTTTTTATCACATGGCTCAAAAACGACAAGAAACTACACATTATTGCTTGTGGTGAAACTACATATGGCGGCTGTTACCCTCACAACATCGCCGATTCAGTGCTATATCCACAGACTAAACGGGTGTTCCGGGACATTGACTAGACGAACGTACTGACACTGCACTTCAACGACCGACTGATTCGGTCGCCTTGTATTACACATGGTTAATATAAGGAAATACGTAATGGGTATATTATACGGAATACAAGCAGTTCCATGTGATAAAAGTAGATTTTATTATTTAAGATATCCGACTGCATAATTATCTTGGTGAAAAATTCTATCGCTGAAAAAATTATGTTTATTTTTAGGGGTTGCGGCGGTAAATTGAGGGTCGGTCAGTTTTCTGGAATTGCAATCTTTTTTTTAACTTATATTGATTGCATTTCTTTTCATTAATGTATGTAATTTCTCCCATTGCAGCTGAGCCCCCAACAGATGGGAACCAACCTCCATGTAGCAACCACCACCCTGTCTCCTATAGATCAGCAGCAGTGTATGCAGACGGCCACATTTGACCCTAACCTCTCATTGCAAAACCAGCAGATCACTTTCCAAAATGCGAATGGCCAGCTCACTATACAGAGTCCCACCCAACAACTAACTCTTCAAAGCCCGAGCCAACAAATTGCACTTCAGAGTCCAACAGCACAACTCACTCTGCAGAATCCAAACCAGTTTGCTCTACAAAATCAGAACATCGCTCAGTTTACCCCGCAGATGATTGCTCAAGGTCAGAATAGCAATGTCATAGTTCAAGGACAGGCTCCAGGAATGGTTGTCCAGGGCGATAACCTGCTATCGCAAGGTCAAGGTCCGAATATGTTTTTACAAGGCCACGGATACGGTCAGAACTTAAATCAGCAGACCATGAATACCGGACAAGTGTTTGGGACAGTTCCAAATTTGGGGCCTCAGTTGTTACCCAATCAGGTTCAAGGTCTGTACACTCAAGCTCAAGTTTTAACCAATCAAAATCCAGGTATTATTTCATTGTGCCCGTCGCCTTTATTAAAAACAGATGCAAATGGAAATCAAGTGAGAACACGAATAGAAAGTGGGCAGAAGAAGTCGAACAAATCCAACATGCAGAAAGTACCAAACCACAGTGCTATGAATCAACAAATGCAGCTTTTGGCCCAGATAGCCAACCAAGGACTGATGGGTACAAACACTAGCCAACCCAATCCACTTGTAGGAAACATGACTAGTCAAAACCAAGCAATTGCCAATGTTGTCAATCAAAATCAATATTTGTCGAATTTGGCTAGTCAGAGCCAATCACTGCCAAGTTTTGGTCACTTCCTTCTACATCATCAACAACAGCAGCATCTGCCTCATCCTTTCCTTCAAAATGCAAATTTACAAGCATTGGGACTTCAGCAAAGTGCTATGGGGAATATGATTGGGGGACAGAATTTGTCAAATGTAACGGGTAATTTGATTGGTGCTCACAATTTCATGAACAATTCCATTAGACAGAATTTACCCACACCTGGAATGGATATTATTAGTAACACAAATCACCTGCATGGTATACCTAGCAACAATTTGAATGTGGATTTTAATAATTGGAACATGGGGCATTTTGCTAATCAAAACATTAATGCACTTCACGGTCGAATTACAAATTTTGTTCAACCACAGATTAATCATCTCGGCATGTCAGATGCACACCAGGGGGCGATCATATCACCAAATATGGTGCCACTGCAGACAGGACAATTGCTGTCCAATACGGCCAGTTCAAAATCTATCAACAATGTAACAACATCTAACATGATATCGACTGGTGTTGTTACGACTTTATCCAATATCCTGTCCAAGTCTCCGATGACGTATGTCACATACGGCTTAAATACAATCAGTACTTCAAAAATAACGTCCAACATATCACCAACCCAAGCTACAAGGCCAGTGATAACATCCGAGGAGAAGGTGTCTCCAAAAGTTCAGTCACATGTAAGAATCAAACAAGAACAAGATGTAAAACCTGAGCTACCAACTGGCGAAAGTAATCTTGTCCCGAGATCAGTTGTTGTACCATATGGTTGGGTAAGGGCATTGGAAGGAGATTCTATTGTATATTACAGGTAAATTATACTCTTAATTTTCGATTCTTTGCATAATAAGTTCTATACATTTTTGGCAGACTGATGTTATTTGGTTCTTATTATAAAACCATTTATACCAACTTGAAAGTTTTCAGAATGACTTATTATACATAAAAGTACTTCCAGTTATCCCAGATGCATAGTATTGCATGATTTGTGTTTTAAATGCTCTTGAAGTAAAATGCCAATGCATTTCCATTACATTTATAATGTGTAAGAATGAATTTCAGCAATGGATTTGAAATGCTTTGATAATGCAACAAAATGAGATAACTTATTGATCACTTAGCATCATAATCAGGGAATTGTATACAACTATCTACTTCTGTTGAGGTCAATGGTAAAGTATTCATCCAAGAGAATGACTGTTGACCCTCAGCAGTGAACTATTGACCGAGATGCAGTCGAGGCCAAAAGTTCACTGCTGAGGGTCAATAGTCATTCCCGAGGTAGATAAATGTTTTATTCTATTGAATCATAGAGAAAAAAGTAAGAAAATGTGTCCAGATAACGGTCCAGATAAGTAATTTGTATTCTGTGTCGTGGAGCACTTATGGTAAATAATTTACATTGGTAATAAAACGCTTGAATGATCTGGAAGATACTATTGATTCGGCAAGAGAACTATTCACCTGAAAGAGAACTCTTGACTCGCAAGTCTGGCTTAAATAGGATTGGACACGTTTGAATACGTTTTCAAGCCAGTAGTTCATACTAATGACTTTCACATGACTGCTTTTCAGCCAATAAAAACTATGTATATAAAATGATACATACTAATACAGGGCTTTTTTTCACGATTTTGGGAACATGTCCCGTACCCCTGGAATTGGGAATTTTAGCGCGATTTTTCATAAAATTAGGAATTCTAGCGCGATTTTTAATAAAATTCGGAAAAATATAAAGTAAAGCATTCCTTTCATAATTATATCTTTAATACTGTTTTTTTTGTACATCAAGATAAACAGAAGCATTTATTTAAGCTTTTGAACCCCAATCATTGGATTGGCACACTTAAAATATATACATATATTTTTTTTTTAAATTGGGAATTTTTTCCTCTTAACTGGGAAAAAAATAAATGTTTTGGCATTGGGAATATGACCGAATTTCGGCTATAAAAACAACCAAAAAAAACCCTGTAATATAATATGTTTCACGCCAGGGAATAGCATTTTATATAGTATCGACCATCCAGACCTCTCGCGAGACTTCTCTCAAAGAAGTCCTTATGATGGTCTGGAGTGAAGCTTCTTTAAAATTTGTAACATCAAAACGAGATTTGCCAAAAAACTGGCATCATCCGCTGATTGGGCAGCGTCGGTTTGTTATGGAAGTCACCCCCAAAAATTGCGTGACGTTACACGTAATGTTGTGTAATAAAATTGCCCCAACAAAGTCAGCGGATCCCGATTAATGCTAAAAATTAAATTTTAAACGTTATATTATAATAAAGATTATATTATGTATAATTATGTTTTTAGAAACTACAAAAAAAAAAAAAAATTGTATATTTAATAAGGACATACATGCATCCCATAGGAACTAATGTTTCACGTATACAACGTCCACTTTGATGTTGCGGTCAAAAGAACGTAAGGACGTAGACAGTTTTGACAGACGTTTGGTGCTGTCTATCTGACAAACATTTTAATGAACACAAGTCCAGACGCTTGCTAGCGCTCGCAGTCGGCCTGAGTGTTTCTGGATACAACCCTATTTTTAAGGGGCCTACCCTGAAATCTTTTATGCAAAAATTTATAAAAAAAAAATTGTTCTGAGCAATGATTTATCACATAGCTTACATCATGGAAGTGAAACGTAACACCATTCTATATTTTCTGTAATCCACTGGGCACTGGTGGTATAACTATGCAAATTATTACCAAATTACACAGCAAAAGTGGAAAATATTTAGGTAAGCCATATGATTTGCCTGAAATGTCATATGATACATTCAGAGTTAAATGTATTTCTTTCAGGTAAACAATGCGATGCTAATTAACTATTAAACTAATTAGTAAAATGCATGTTATTGTTAAACAAAGGTCTTCTGGTTTAAAGTGTCCTATCATTTGTAACAGGAATGCGTATTATATCCTGGTAAACTGACAACATCACAGGGAAACTTTCAGTTGTATCATCAACTTGAATGGGGTTTATGAGATAAATGGAATCTCACAATATCTTGCTCAAGAAAAAAGAGAGAAAATGCCCACCCTATTTTTTAGCTCTACTGGCCGAAGGCCAGCAGAGCTTATAATGGGATGCCAATTTGTCCGTCGTCCATCGTCCGCTGTTAACTTTTGTCTCGTTAAGACGATAGGGCCTTCATTTTTCATCTGATCTTTACCAAACTTTACCAGATTGTTAATGTCAATGAAAGCTCGGACAAGTTAAAAAACCAGCCAAATCGGACCAGTAACAGCGGAGTTATGGCCCTTGATTAAGTTAAAAATGCTATATTTTGCCTCGTTAAGACGATAGGGCCTCTATTTTTCATCCGATCTTTACCAGATTGTTAGTGTCAATAAAAGCTCGGATAAGGTTGAAAACCAACCAGATCGAACCAGTAACAGCGTAGTTATGGCCCTTGATTTAGTTAAAAATGCTATATTTTGCCTCGTTAAGACGATAGGGCCTTCATTTTTCATCCGATCTTTACCAGATTGTTAATATCAATGAAATCTCAAACGAGTTCGAAAACGAGCCAGATCGGACCAATTAACAGCTGAATTATAGCCCTTGATTTAGTTCAAAATGCTATAAATTGCCTCGTTAAGATGATAGGGCCTCCATTTTTAATCCGATCTTTACCAAACTTTACCAGATTGTTAGTGTCAATAAAAGCTCGGACCAGTAACAGCGAAGTTATGGCCCTTGATTTAGTTAAAATGCTATATTTTGCCTCGTTAAGACGATATGGCCTTCATTTTTAGCTCTACTGATCAGAGATCAGCACAGCTTATGCCGTGGTGCATCGTCCGTCCGTCTGTCTGTCCGTAAACCTTTTTTTGTAGCAACTACTCCTGAAACTACTGAATGGATTTTCATGAAACTACAGAAATGTTGCCCATGAAGTCGAGTTGATCCTAGCAAAAATTCATGTTGATGTGAAATCCAAGATGGCCACCAAATCTAAAAATAGATTTTAAAAAAAATCGTTTTGAATCGACGTTAAACATGGCTGCCAGCGGCCATCTTTGTTTACATAGAGTTATTTAGTAAAAACTTGTAGTGACTACTCCTCTAAAACTACTCGACTGATTTCCATGAAACTTCACATGAATGTTGCTCTTGATGTCTAAATGATCCTAGCAACATTTCATGTTTGTCGGAAATTCAAGATGGCCACCAAAGCTAAAAATAGATTTTCCAAAAAAAAGTTTGTAGCGAGTACTTCTTGAAAACTATAAGTGATATTGATATGGGACTTTTTCTGAAATGATCAGTATGGAATGATGTTGATCCTTGTCAAAAATGATTTTGACTCGACGTTAAACATGGCTGCCATCGGCCATCTTTGTTTACATAGGGTTATATAATGAAAACTTGAAGCGACTACTCTTCTGAAACTACTTGACGGATTTTCATGAAACTTCACATGAATGTTGTTCTTGATGTTTTATTGATCCTAGCAAAACTTCAGGTCGGCCGGAAATTCAAGATGGCCGCTACGGCTAAAAATAGATTTTCAAAAAACAAGTTTGTAGCGACTACTTCTTGAAAACTATAAGTAATATTGATATGGGACTTTTTCTAAAATGATCAGCATGACATGATGTTCTTCCTTGTCGAAAATCTTTTTGATTCGATGTTTAACATGGCTGCCAGTGGCCATCTTTGTTTACATAGAGTTATCTAGTCAAAACTTGTAGCGACTACTCCTCTGTCAATTTGTCCGTCGTCCATCGTCCGTCGTTAACTTTTGTCTCGTTAAGACGATAGGGCCTTTATTTTTCATCTGATCTTTACCAAACTTTACCAGATTGTTAATGTCAATGAAAGCTCGGACAAGTTAGAAAACCAGCCAGATCGAACCAGTAACAGCGGAGTTATGGCCCTTGATTTAATTAAATATGCTAAATTTGCCTCGTTAAGGCGATAGGGCCTTCATTTTTCATTTGATATTTACCAAACTTTACCAGATTTTTTTCCTTTTTTTTTCCTTTTATTATTTTTATATTTCTTTATTATATTTTTTTACTTTTTTTTTAAATTTTGTTATTTTTTTTTTTTATTATCTCTACTGGCCAAGTTCGTAAACCAGCCAGATCAGACCAGTAATGGCAGAGTTATGACTCTTGATTTAGTTAAAAATGCTATATTTTGCCTCTTTAAAGACACATTTCCCAACGCTACTTGGTCATTGAAAAAGCATGAGAAGCTTGAATATTTAAAGCCAGCACGCTTCATGGCTGATCAACTCAGGTATATAAATTGAGGCCCACTCTTAGTGTTTTATTTGTATAGCATTGCTATATTGAGGGTAAGAATAGCTTAACAACACTTTGTTATTTACTTTAATGAAGAAATATATGTTTATAATTTAGTTTTTGAATACAAAACTTATCTGGTATTTCTTAATTGTTTTTAGACCAAAAATCAGAGCACAACACAATAAATATACAACATTCTTTAATGTGTTATTATGTGTACTGGTCACAAATGCTTTATTGGGTGGGCCTCATAATCTGAAAAAAAATTGAATATCACACTTTGCTCATGAAATTGTTTGGCTATCAGTGATTTACAGTTACCTATAGAAATTCTCTCCCCCCACAAATACAATAGGCTCGAAATGTGTCTTTAAGACGATAGTCACTCACTTCATTGATGTTATAAGAGCCATATTAGCCAGTAGGGCGTCCACAGGCCCTCTTGGGCCTCTTGTTTAGAGCATGCAATAGGAAACACACCAGGTTGTTTTTTTTGGCCTGATAATTATATCTGACACCTACGGCGACCTACCTATCAATTCTCTAAGATGTTTTAATGCCATCTTTTTCTTGCAGTCCAACATGTGCTCGTATGACCACTATACAAAATATTAAGCAGTACTTGTCAACAGACGGCACGTGTAAATGTGGACTTGAATGTCCCCTGCACGTGGAAAATGTGTTCAACTTTGACACAACAGTCATCAGCGTGAAGTGTACCCCCACAGACATGAGCACGAAAGATATGGGTGAATTGTGCAACCATCGGCGGAAAATCATTGCCATGGCAACGTTCCAACTGAACAGATCCATGGGTGCTGGTGGGTGGGTGGACACAGCCATGGTAACCAATAGCGAAATGATGATGTCACCACGTGTTTCCAGCACTGTGCAAAAGAAAATCAAAAAAGGTTGGCTTTTACTTTCATCCAGTCCATGATTTTTCGACTAATGTCTGTATACTTCTTTCATGGGGACGGAGGCGGTGGTGGGCGGAGAGATCACACAATCAAGCCTCACTGTCAGTACTGGTTTTCTTCAATGTGTCCTTAGGCAAGACACTTCTTAGCCTCTTCTTTGGATGAGGACGTAAACCAGGCCATCCCATGTATAGTCTGAGCACATTAAAAAATATAGCAATCTATAAAATAATAAGAGTTTAAGAGGACACGTTTCCCTGATTCCCTCTCTGTTGTGGCTCAGAATAACTTACAATGTTTTGATGAAACATTAAACAACAATTCAGTTCAATTATAAAACCTCTTTCATGGGTTCATTATATTTAATCAAATCTGGCAACAGCATATGCCCACACATCCATAGTTAAATTAGTTCTGTTAAATATATATAGTGGTTGTCTCTTGGAGAGGGGTAACACATGCTTAACAATAATAAAACATTAAAGTGATTTGATCATTTATGTAATTACAATTTACAAGTTTTAAGTTGAACTTTCAGAACCTACTTTAAAGGGGTTGATGCACTATTTTCAAAGTTCTTGGGACTTGGCCTGGCTAAGCCGTTTATATTATGTCTACGGAGGTTTGATTCTCAAAATATGCAAGTTATATATAAACCTTCTCATCAATAGGTTTAGAAACAGTGTACATATTTTGTAAAATCAGGCTGTTGTTGGCGGGATGGTTACTAACTTTTTTCTTTGCAGACCTAAAGAAGAAAAAGAAACTGAAGCCCAGTCAGTCTGCTATACCACGTGACAGTCAGTCTTTACCCGCATTGGAAACCATGACCCCTGGTGACCTGTCTCAAGTCCACAGTACAAACTCCCTGTCCATCGTTACATCTCATACAATAGGAAGTGCTACTCAAATTACCCCAAGTGTTTACACCATAGATTCCCCCAGTGGTTTGTCAGGTAATTCTCCTACTGAAAGAATGGACAAGGAGAGCATCAAAAGCAAACATTCTATGTCTTCTAGTGATTGCGAACCTCAAGATTCTACGCAAAATAGTGTACTTTTATCTAAAACGGTCAGTCGTGTTGGTGCAAGTGGTAATAAACAAAATTCTGAGATTGCAGAAATGTCGGAAAGAACTACTCTTGAAGTTGAACATTTAGGTTGTGAACAATCATCTGTCTCAAAGGAGGTTAGAATCTCTGAGAGAAATATTATTGGTAATAAAGGAAATTGGAAAGGTGAAGACAGTGTGAATGTGACATTGAAGAAAGTAATCAATAAAAACAGTGATAAAGACAGGCCTGAAGCCACATCTAAAGGTTGTGATAGCAATGTAAATTCCAGAAAAGGAAATGTCAGTAGCTTTAACATTCCAAGAACAGACTTAAAAAGGAGTGATTCAGCTAGAGAGTCGATTGCCGATGCTGAGAGAGGATTAACAAAAGATGCGAATGCTTCGGATATTGTGCGTACTAAATTGTCAGAAATGGTTTCTTCTGTTGTTGCTAGTGTGTCTGCTGTTATGAACACCAAATCCGTAAGTACTGTTACATTGTCTTCTACGAGGTCATCAATTTCTGCACCAACTGTTTCAAGTACTGCATCGATGTCCGAACAGAATCATTTGCAGGGTAAAAAGAATTCTGCAAAGGAAACAAAGTCTACAAAACCACAAGAAATAAAATTCAGCCCTCCAAAAGTAAGAAGCCCTATTAAAACAAGCCCGACTCTCATATCAACGTTGCCAAGTCCCACTAGGTCAAGGTCGAGTATTTCCAGGTCATCCACTTGTTCAAGGGTTTCTTCTGACATTGGCTCACCCAGCTCTGAGAGAAGCTCCACTTCGAGAAGTTCGGACAAAGATCCATTACCTAGAAGCGACTTCGGTCCCCATGGTGACTCGTTCAGTCAATTTATGAACTATTTTGGGTTTGAGCCATCAAACTTGCATCCAATATTTCATCAGAACTTCCCTGGAAGTCCAGCTATGTTAAGTAAGATGTCCGGGATGAGGCCATTAAATCTTGCAGCTCAGATGGACCATATACATGGCAGTATGAAATCTTCAGTGATGTCGCAGAATACTGTTAACCCATATCCTGCAAACTTGATTGCAAATATGCACAAGTTAGCTAGTCCACCAAACCAGCAAGTGTTTCCCTCCCCGCTTAACATGCCTGGACTAATGCTCCCAGGTCAAGGTCAGGCAGGATATCAACATGGTGCTAATTTAGGTCAAAGGTCTTCGGTAAATTTACATTCCATGGGAAATCAGCGTTTTCAATTTCCTGGTGCTGATATGGGGTTAAACTTTCCATTTGGTCCAAATTTAGTCCCTGGAGGGGCTGCGGTTCAAGGTAACCAAGCTGGAATACCTGGGACAGAGTTTGTGTGGTTAAGTCCTAAAACCCGTAGTAAAAACAAGAAGTCAAAATCTAAAAAGGATAAAGAAGAGAAGAAAGGACAAGATCTGTTTGATAGTGATAGCCCACCACCAAATGTAGACGTCAGTCAGCTAAAAGACAAGGGGCATGGTCATATACCAAAACAGAAAATAGCATCATTTCTAGAAAATCCAACAGAGTTTCTCAAACAGCAAACAGAGCTGGTTAATAATTCCATATCTTCGACAAGTTCCAGCCCAAAGAGACAAGACAATGAAGACAAAACTGTCGCAGACTCAATGGAGAGATCTGAATCTGGCAACTCCGACAGACCAGCCACAGCGAAGAGATCGGAATCTGCAAATTCTGACAGAATTTCAAGTCCCTTGAGATCTGATAATGTCGAGTCTGGTGTTGATTCTAGTCAAGAGGTGTCTAGAGATAAAATGATCCCTTCCAGCGAACATTATTGTACATCTGTGGTTAGTGACAGTTATGATGCAGTTTTGAATAATCTATGCAGACCAAGTTCTGCTATAACACCAGGACATGGTAAAGAATCTTCAGAGATCACCGGCAGTTTGGTTGAACCGACAATCCCTGTAGCCAGTGCCCCTCCAACACCCACTACCGTTGTTCACCACACTCCTGCCTCACTTTCTTGCCACCAGTTGTCATTGAACAAAGCAAAACAACACTTGCAGCATGGAAAAAGTGGCAAGCCCGAAACATGTGGTAACATGCCCCACCCACTCGCTGCCATGCTTAGCGATCCCACCATCGGACAGGCATTTCAACAAATGTTTCCACAAGTTGTACAAGAGGCACTTCTAGAAAGCATGGGCTTTCCCAACATGCATGGTGCTCTAATGGGAAATCCAATGGGAAATCCGCTCATTTCGGGTATGAACACTCTAGGACGACCGGGTCCTTTGGGCATGGCAAGCAGCCGTGCAGGCAATTCAAGATTGGTTGGACCATCTGCATTACCTGTAACCCCAGGAGCTAGATCTGTCAGTAATCCAATTACATCGGCAAATAATTCATTGCCACTTCAGCATCCAAATTTCTCGATTCAGCAGATGTTGAGTAATCAGTCCAAGGGTGATTTTCCAGCGAGTAATCTGCTCTCGGCAGCAGCAAGAGCTCAGTTAGTTCAGCAGCAAAACCACCTTAACATGATCATGTCTCAGCAGATGGGTGGTCAGATACCGAACCCTTTCTTCAACCAGAATATTAATATGTCCAGCAGTAACATGCCTGAAAATGCAGAGTCAGCATCACAGACTGTGACACTGCCGCAGACAAGCTCTCAACCTAACCCATCACAAAATTTGTTGAATGCTGTGTCTAGTTCAGCCAATCTCCCAACTGCAACTGTTAGTTTGGCTCTAAATGCAGACTCGTTGGGTCTGAATGCCAATACAGAGCACACAATTGAAAATGCAAAGGCCTTTAAAACCACTGGATCGACCAAGATATCGGAACTGCTAAATAAATCTGAGCCTGATAAGCTCAAACAGAAGATCCCGAACCCTGGTAGGCAAACACCATCTGGAATGGATGTACCGACACTGATCCAGCAACTGCAGCAACAGACTATGACCCTACCATCAAATAGTGTACCTTCCTCACAAACCCCAAACATCATACCCGCAATACCCAGTTATGCTCAAATGGGAGCAAACTTAAATCAGTTTATGATGAATCAGATGCACACTGCAGCAATGAACCAAAATGTTCCACCAGTCAATCAACAGTCTATCCCAGTGAGCAATGCTGCAGGGTTTCATGGTCAAGAGCAAGCTCTCAATGCATTGATGATACCCCCACAGCTACTGCAGATGTATAATGCTCTAGGTATTCAAATACAAGGGAATGTACCACAATGTGGTAGTATGCTTCAATCACAAGGATACAATCCAACTATAGAAATGGCTCAAACTCAAGGAAATCCAATCCTTTTCAATCAAGTTGGACAGTTACAGCAGTTTGCAAATTTACAAGGCCTAAATGGGCCTTCCGGGTCCAATAATGGTAATGTGCCGGTATCAATGACTGGTGAAAGAATGCCACTGACAAATGTCAATCCTTTAGTGATTGCAGCTGGGCAGCAAATTCCAAATGTAATGCAAGGACAGGCAATGAACCTCGTGGGAAATATAGGCCAGCAAGACCAGTCACAACTGACTTCCTCAAATATGACGCCATTCATGGCAAATATAAATGGCAATCAATTTTGGTTGAATATGCCAGGAATGAGTAGTGGCATGCCACCAGAGAGCAGGACGGTAACAAGTGTGCCTGGTGGTGTCCAACACATACAGCAAGTTCAGCAGACGATCCCATCCACATCTGCACCAGTAATGATGATGCAAGGAAATCAAGCACCAGTTGTCCAGATGTTGGGCCCAAATCAGATATCGATATCGAATGGAGACGGGTCATCGGTACAGCAGGTGACGCTGACTAACCAAGGCATTGACATACAAAACATAATCAATCCACAAATTCAAAACCAGCAATTTAATAACCCAAACATCAATAACACCAATATGAGCAGCAACAACACCAGCGTCCCGAGTCAGATGATGCCTTTGAACTTAATTAATGTCCAGCAGTCGTTCGGCGGAGGCAATAACCTGACGGCAATGCAGTTGCAGACATTACAGCTTCAGCAACAACTCCTGCAGCAAATACAGCAGGTCCAGGGCATGCAGAACCTGATAAACCAGTACAACCTTCAAGGAATAAGCAGTGGTAATAGTCCAGTAACTATTTACAAGGATGGAAATGTTACCCTAGCTACACCAGTTGCCTCTATTGCAACACCAACAGCATCCATAGCAACAGTTTCCATACCATTGCCACTGTCAACGGTTAACCATGCCTCGTTTGTGACAACAGCTACCTCTCATCCACCTACTGAGGCTGTCTTAAACTCAGCCCTAAGCAAAGCTGGACTAATGACCCTGACATCTGTATCTTCCACTGTCTCTTCATCAAATACAGCATCAGTTGTTAGTAGCACTTCCACAACATTGTCGACTGCTACAAAGTCAGAGGAGGAGTATATATTAAGGAGATCTAACAGAGTAATAGCCGCTGCTGATACCACTGCAGACTGCCAGTCCAGTACACAGACAGTGGATATCGGAACTGAAACGGAAGCTTTTGAAGAGGATGATGAAAGTTCAGAAGATGGCGATGAAGGTGGTAATCAAATAGAGGCTGACTCAAATGAACCGGAAGAAACAAGAAATGAGGAAAAGGAGAGTAGTGTACAAAGCACAACCACTCGAGTATTGACCAAAACTGTTAACACGTGTTTAGCTATTGCAACTCTGAAAGGAAATACTAAATCGGGTAAAATGAGTGCTTTTGTCACAGAAACAAAATTGACGCCCATGAAAACAAATGTTAGTACCTCAACCGTCAATTCTTCAGAAGGTTCTTTCGAATCCAAAAGAAGCTCTGGAAATAATTTAAAACTCATGATCAGCAGAAAGCATCTTATTGGAAACACTGTAACTAGTATTATTACTAAGGCAAAGAAACACAAGCTGGATGCAGACGCTGAATCGCAACCTAAACCCAAGTTTGAGAAAAAGGAATTACGTTCATCTACTGTGGCAGCAACTAAAGCTTCATCTTCATTGGCGATACTTGCAGATTCAAGTAGAGAATCTCCAGTTGACAAACTCGGCAATACTGAAGTTATAGCTGTGAAAGAAAGTACAAAAGAACAGCCAAGGAAAGATGATTCATTGCCTTCTTGTTCAAATGTTGAAACAAAAGAGAAGGCAAGGAAAGAAACAAGAAGTGTTACTGAGCTTAAAGTCAAAAATAAAGATGAAACACCTGAATGTGATTCTTCTGTTAAAGATTCTGAACAGGAAGATGAAGCTGCATCTGATAATGATATGTCTATAGAAGAACAAGAGAAAAAACAGTCTGAACTAACTAATAAAATTGCAGCAGCACTGTCTAATCAGAGAGGCCGGTGGCAACTGTCCAGTCCAAAGAAGGTGGACATACCAGGTCCAAGACATGTCCATGAATTGAAAACTTTGCAAAAGAGTGGGAATGATACGGATGAGAATGTCGGTCCAGATGGTGATAATAGTGATGTGTTAGAAAGAGGTGCAAATGATACTAATGAAATAGTTCCAGAAAAGGATGAAAGTAACATAGTGGAGAGAGGTACAAAGAGGCCTAGGAGTGCTACAGATCTTGAGGAAGCAGCCTCTGAAGATGGTATGTGCTATTGAATTTTTTTATTATTTTTTTCAGGCTGTATTTTATCATGTCGACACTACCACCTTTAATTTGCAACCGACTCTTTACGAAACTTTGAGTCAATTACTGATGTCTGATTACGAATGTCGAATACCACAAATTTCGGGAATTGAACACCGGAGTTATTGCCCTTAATGAAAATGATATAATTTTAATTTTTTCCGATGTTTACCACACTTAGATAAGAGTCTTCGTATCCATGAAAGCTTCGACAATTTCACCGAAAATAAACGTTACGGTTATGACCATTGATTTTATGAAAAGGGCTATATTACTTTGTCAACACTCTAGTTTACATTAAAGGGCGTAAGTATTAAAAGTAACAGTTTCTCAGTATAACTTCTGTGTATGCTAATGTCCTGTCTTGATGGTATTTTGGTCCTACAGTCTCTCAACTGACCCCTGGCCAGTAAAATGGTACAGGCTCTCTTGCATGGCCTCTTTTGTTGATGAACTTCATTTGATGCGAAGTTAATCAATTTCTGCCATCTGCTGTTTATACTTCAATCAGCTCTTTTAGTTTATATTCCAGTCTGAAATATATGTAATGAACATTAGAATAGAGCTGGGCTACTGAATTCACCAGAGTTGACCCTTTTGTTTACAACAGGACCTATTTATATGTTGATTTGCCATAAAACTCCATTTTTAATTGTTCATTGATTGTGCCAGTGGGGTAGTGTAATGTTCGTTGTATCAATAGATGATGCAGATGAGCAGACGGACATAGACATTACTCAGTATCCAAGGTCATTCAACACAGGAGATCTGGTGTGGGGCCAGATACGGGGTTTCCAATCCTGGCCTGGTAAACTGGTGGACAACACAGATGTCAGGTCAGGACTCAATGTGGAGGTTGGAAAGGTAAACTTTAATTTGGATATTTACTTCACGACTAGACTGTTACACCAGGTTATACCCATGTGCTGTGTTCATAGTATAATGCATAATAAATATACCCTTTAACTACATGGCATTAACAAAAACAAAAACAACAAAAATATCCATAGTTAAATATATTTAAATTGTTTTTTGCCTCCAAACTTGTGGGTATAGTAATCGCACCGTTCGTTATTTCATCCGTTTGTCCATCCAAAACTATCAACTTCGAAAGTACTAAAATGAATTTCATAAAACTTAGGACCAATGTTAGTCACAATGAGAAGGTGTGTCACGTGCCAGAATCAGATCCTTACACTTGGAGGTCAAAGCTCAGATGAACTTCGGGAGCATTTGTCACTTACTCGTGACATTCCTTGTTTAGATGGTAACATGGTCGTCCGTCTATCACGAAAACTTCACGTTGGCTATACCTTTTTCATTTCTTGATATCTCTTCATCAAACTTTCAGTATATACTCATCATGACTGCATCAACATGACCATACTAAAATATAAAGGTAAAAGCCACACTGAAGGTCATTATATGGGTTAAATACTCATTTTTTCCTTCTTCACAAAAACCTCATTTTTTTCTTCACAAAAACTTAACATTGGCTATAACTTCCTCATTTCTTAATATTTCTTCATCAAACTTTCAATATATACTCATCATGACAACATCGACATGACAATACTAAAATATAAAGGTCAAGGTCACACTAAAGAATCATTATATGGGTTAAATAATCGTTTATTTTCTTCACAAAACTTAACGTTGGCTATAACTTTCTCATTCTTGATATTTCTTCATCAAACTTTCAATATATACTCATCATGACAACATCAACATGACCATACTAAAATATAACCGTCAAGGTCACACTGAAGGTCATTTTTTTATTCACAAAAACTTACTCAGGCCAGTTTGTCAAGGTCATTTATCTTGGTCCAAAAAAACTTGTTATACTGACAAAGCGCTGACGGGCGACACAGGTGTTTGATTCAAAATGGCTGTAACACAATGGCATAATGACAAGCTGATTTTGGTATTCTTAATAAACAGTGTGTTTTGCAACACATGTAGTTACATGGTATGCCTGAATGTAAATATAGACTTAGATGATGAAAAAACACACCTAAATCCTGTGGTGATATACAATTATGCAAATCAATTATTTTTAAATAAATGCATGCGGTGTATTTGTTTGCAGTTGTTGGTGCGATGGTTTGGTGACCACACTGTTACACAGGTTGAACCTCATAAGCTGAAGACACTGTCCGAGGGGCTGGAAGCTCACCATAGAGCACGTAGAAAACATAGGAAGTAAGTTATAATTGTATAGCAGACACTGACAGAAGGACAGTAACTCAGTTTGAATGATGATGTAGTTATCAGGTTAGACACTAGCTTTCTTATTCCCCCGCCATTTGCTGAATGGTGGAAAGGCATACAGTGTTACCCCTGTTTATTTGTCCGTCCGGCTCTTAGTCCGTCCGTGCTGAAAATGTTGTCCGGATTAAAACTTGGGTGCTTATTATCCAATCTTCTCCAAACTTGGTCAGATGGTATATGGGCTTCTTCTCCCGAATCATACATTACGTGGTCCGAGTATTAACGTTCATACCCCATCCGACCCCTTCTGCAAGAAGCGAAAACGGGGATGGCTGGGGTATGAAATAAAAACCAAATTTCGGCTTAAAAGGTTTGCATATTGTAAATTTAATAGGTAATTTTGAACAGATTATCGCATTTTTTCAGTAAAAACGTTTTTTTAAACGTTTTATTTTGGAAATATCCGTTATAAAATCCTGCTTATATAGGCTTTCCCATCGCTTAATAGAATTAAGGCGGGACCACGTAATGAAGACAAACTTTGTTAGTTATATTTCAGAAAAAAAGTTATATTCTAGACTGGAGTTCATTCCTATGAATAACAGGTGTAAAAATGGGCCCGCCATGAGGGTAAAATTTGGAGTTATATAGGAAAAACAGAAAAAAACTTGCTTACATTCTAACTAGTACCAAAACTATGAGGGGAGAGCCTCTTGTTTACAGACATTTATATGACTGTTGTATATTCAGGGGCAGAAAGATGAACACTAATCTGGAGCAGGCCATACAGCAGGCAATGGCGGAGTTGGACAGGCAGTCAACAGAGAGCGTGGAGACAGACGCCAAGGCTGACACTGATCAGAAGGCAAATAAGAAGAAACAAAAGAAGTAGGAACTGGATGCTTGTTTGGATTTAGTACCGGATATTTGTCAAAATTAAATTGTGATGCATCACAATGGGGATAGTATGCATATCTGTTGGTCGGTATTTTTTAATTCTGAAAGTGATGCTACATACAATATACGAAATTGGGGTGAAAGTAATCTCTGGATTCCAGTGAAAAAATGTGTTGCTACTGAAGAGTAAGTTTTTTTATTACTACACATAACACAAGAACTCGGAGGAAATGTCACTCGTGCAATATCTCGTGAAGGGTGGTCACTCAGGAGAACTGTCACTCGTCCAATATCTCACTGGGTTATTGCACTCGTCACATCACTTCTGATCTAAAAATGTTATATGACTTCAATACAAGAGTTACCTGGCATTCAATGACAACTCTCCGGAGCCAATGGTAGGAGAAACTATTCTATCACAGCCTTGATGATGAGTTTGTTAACAGACGAGTGAATATTTAGTTTATTTGATACTGATTTATGATTTGGAAGTAGGTCAGACCTGTTTATAAACAATATGGGTGTTTGTTAAAGGACAAGTGAATATTCAGTTTATTTGATATGCATTTACAATTTGAAAATATGCCAGACCTGTTTATTAACGATTTGGATAGTTAAAAATCTGCACGATCTGATATTAAAACATTGAGTGATTTCAAAAATCTCTGTTTTGTAAACAAAGATATGTCTGTAGGAGTAGTCTGTTTGATAAAATATGTGTTCAAGTTGAGAAAACAATAGGTGTGCGAGTTTTGTTACCGATAAACGTGAAGACGTGAAACTGCCATGGAAATCTGTGCTATGCTGGAGTTGTGCTTATACTTTAAATATTCACTTTTTTATTTTATGTTTGATGTTTCATATTTGTATTCTATTCTATTCAGCTTAGTGCTATGTGCAATATAAAAATATTACATGGAAATGCATTTCATGTTTTTGACTTGCGCTAAACTCTTTAATATTGAGTGGCCTCTTGTACTGTATAAAATATCTGTAAATTTATCGCTGAACATTTTCTTCATATATTTGTAGTTATAATTTTTATTGATCAATGTTTTTGTTTCAAAGTTTGACACTGTTTGTTATATGTATACATGTGTTGGTGGACTCCCGGTGAAAACGAGTTAGAGGATAAGTAAAATAAATTCAGTTTGAGGGGTCAGAGTGAAACTATAGTAACTTTTTCTTTATTTATACTGAACAAAAAAAGTTTAGCACAACTTTTTTGGGACAGATTAAACATATGAACTTCAGTACGATATAATTGGCCTCTCACCGCTGCAGGTCCGTATCCCACTGGGAGCTCGACTTGTGAGGAAGTTCAGATTTTTACAGATGGTGGGAGGTGTACAGTATTGGTTCTACCCAGAAAAAGTCGGTAGTCAGCCTCCACCACAAAACAATTGACCGTCGTATTGTAACCTGACGTTTTGAAAATAACCATACAAACAAACAAATTGATATAATTTTTTGAAGCTATTAGAAATGGTAGGTAAGGATGTGATATTCCAACAAATTGTGTTATTTTATTATTTTCTCAACGAAGAATCATAATTAACCCTATATATTAAAAACAACTTATTTCGTTATACAAACGTATTGCTTTGAACAAATTTATTATTTGGCATTGACAAGAATTGCCCATTCTGTCATTGTTTAAAAACAAACGCTAAAATATGTTCACAAAAGATTGTTGTTCTCGGAACAAAAACGTTCCAAATGTTGTGTAATTTTAAAATTACCTCCCTTTTCATTGAAAAGAGAACTATTTTCGATAACCTATAAAAGTATATAGCACTATTAATGGTCATATCTACACTGTATGTCACTATCAATGAGAAAGTGTCGATTCTTACAGATGGCGGGAGGTTTATAGTACTGGTTCTACCCAGGAAAAGTGGGTGGTCTGCCTCCACCATAAAAAAACGACCATCATATATAACCTTACATGTGTTGAAAATGATGTAAAACACCATACAAACAAAACAAAAAAACACTACCAATGACAATGAACATACATGGCTTTGTATCTCGTCTATGGAATTGACATGCATTTTATGTGCTAAATTTATTTTGCTCAGTATAGTTACAATAGTTTTGCATTCACCCCTGAAATTATATGTAGTAAATGTCATTGCATAAAAGGGGGAATTATTGTATATATAAATATATAGAATTACATAAGGAGAGATTTATTAATTGAAGTTTTATTCAATATTTATTTTCAATAATTATATGCATATAATGGTATTTTATATAGTTTTAGACATTTCTCATATCATAAAACTTGAATATATAGTTTAGGTTTAGTAATGAGACAAGCAGCAGCTGATCATATGTGTAACTTGCTGATATAAATGGCATCGGTCTAGAATGTTAGGCCAAATAATACCTGTGTTGACCGTGAGTGACATAGTTTGCGAAACACGGGTCAGAAGGTCAGCTTTTTATTTTAGTTCTTTGCTTTCATTTTGATTTTTATAAAAAAAAAATAGATAAAAGACGAATTAGATACCGATTTATTTGAGTGGCAGAACCAGCTGTGTACAGAAAACGTATTCTCACATTTTTCGCACATTTTTTTTTAGCTAGTTCTTGCATTTGCGAGTACTGACAAACTGAACTGTTTTTAGCTCTACTGATCAGAGATCAGCCGAGCTTATGCCATGGTGCGGTGTCCGTCGTCCGTCTGTCCGTAAACTTTTTTTGTAGCAACTACTCCTCTGAAACTACTGAATGGATTTTCATGAAACGTTACAGAAATGTTGCCCATGAAGTTTAGTTGATCCTAGCAAAAATTCATGTTGATCTGAAATCCAAGATGGCCGCCAAATCTCCTAAATAGATTTTTAAAAAATCAAGTTTGTAGCGAGTACTTCTTGAAAACTATAAGTGATATTGATATGGGACTTTTTCTAAAATGATCAGTATGGAATGATGTTGATCCTTGTCGAAAATCAATTTGATTCGACTTTAAACATGGCTGCCATCTTAGTTTACATAGAGTTATTTAGTAAAATCTTGTAGCGACTACTCCTCTGAAACTACTTGACGAATTTCCATGAAACTTCACACGAATATTGCTCTTGATGTCTAAATGATCCTAGCAACATTTCAGGTTGGTCAGAAATTCAAGATGGCCACCACAGCTAAAAATAGATTTTCAAAAAACAAGTTTGTAGCGAGTACTTCTTGAAAACTATAAATGATATTGATATGGGACTTTTTCTAAAATGATCAGTATGGAATGACGTTGATCCTTGTCGAAAATTATTTTGATGCGACATTAAGCATGGCCGCCAGCGGCCATCTTTGTTTACATAAAGTTATATATATTGAAAACTTGTAGCGACTACTCCTCTGAAACTACTTGACGGATTTTCATGAAACTTCACAGGAATGTTGCTCTTGATGTCTTATTGATCCTAGCAAAATTTGAGGTCGGCCGGAAATTCAAGATGGCCGCCACGGCTAAAAATAGATTTTCAAAAAACAAGTTTGTAACAACTACTTCTTGAAAACTATAAGTGATGTTTTTATGGGACTTTTTCTAAAGTGATCAGCATGACATGATGTTGGTCCTTGTCGAAAATTGTTTTGTTTAGTTGTTAAACATGGCTGTCAGCGGCAATCTTTGTTAGTAAAATCTTGTAGCGACTACTCCTCTGTAACTACTCGACAGATTTTCATGAAACTTCACAGGAATGTTGCTCTTGATGTCTAATTGATCCTAGCAAAATTTATTAAACAATTATTTTGATTTGACATTAAGCATGGCCGCCAGCGGCCATCTTCGTTTACATAGAGTTATATAATGAAAACTTGTAGCGACTACTCCTCTGAAACTACTTGACGGATTTTCATGAAACTTCACAGGAATGCTAATCTAGCTATCAAAAACCTATCAGTAGAGCTTCAGGGTCATTGACCTCTTGTTTTCTCAATAAAGAGTTGACATTGTTTTAAGGGAGTCAGTCGGGTTACAGTAAACACAGGTATTATTTTGTTTGGCCATATAAAACAGAGATTTGCAACTTTCTTTTTCAGATTGGAAATCCTCAAAATTTTATGTATGCGCTTTTTTTTGTAACTGTAGATAAATTTCCATTTCTTAAAACAAAAATTTGCAAATGCTCCCAAACTGAAGATAACAACAGCTTGATAGAAATTGTCTCAAAAAGTGTCATTTCTTAAAACAAAAGTCTGCAAATGATCTCAACTTATTTTTTTCTTTAATGAATTGGTATAATCAAACTATTTCTGTGTTTACTATATATGTTAAACATTTTTGTCTAACAATATGACTTTGCTATTGTAGTTTTGCTGAAAATTGTAACTTTAGAATTTCACAACTTTATTCTGAAAAATCGTACTGTTTGAAGTTGTCAGAAGTACACAAGAAATAAAAAATGTACTATGTAATTATAATACACCGATAAACACAAAGGAGATCAAATACCAGTAGCAAGTACAGCCATCTGCCTCTGGCCCCGTGTGGTTGCCGGGGTAGAATACAACCACTGCATACAGTGCAATCTCACAAATCCCCATTCGTTTGGATATGCGGTGTCATGGTAAATGAGAGTGATTTAATTACTAATCATCCAAACTCCTATTTTATTCACCAATAAAATACAGGTACGTATTTATTATTTCTTAAACAAAGTGTAACGTGTTTTTTCTTTTTTAAAGTACTCTGTGTTTTATTTTTTACGACATATTTTCTAATTGGACTTTTTTTGAAAAATTATTGCATGTTCATTTCATATTTATTACTGGCATTAAAGGGGTTAAATATGTTTTAAATTACTTAAAAAAAACAACAGTAGTTCAACCCTGCAATAGTACTTAAATCGGTCGATATTGTTTTGATATCAAATATGGCTTGTTGCTATTCATATGTGCTGGTGTAATGACGTTCTCATCAAAAACATTATCAGCTTTATTTAAAGATTCCATTTAATTTGATGTTTAAACTTATAGATTTAAATGCAATTGTTTTTGGGTGCACTATATTCTTTTAATGTTTTATTTTATTTGAGCAAAATATATTCACTCTAATTATGTTTTAGAAAGTTCATATTTACATTGTTTATTAATTTGTTTGCTTTTTGCTTAAAATTTTAACGCATCCTTGTTGTAAATGTATGCTTTTTGCATATAAGGTAAACTGTTGTGGTTGAAACAGAGATTGATACGTTTTAAAAACACAAACTATATATTACTCTGGGCTTATATGTCTTAATTAATTCATACTTCCTAATTTAGAAAGTAGGGCCCAGGTTAGATATGTCATAAAGTATCATATTTGACCTACTGTTATAAGACGATAACACATTTTATCCAGATTCTGGACCTAGTGTAAAGAGTGATAATTCAATTCATTATGTACATGGTATGAAAAATGATTAAACATTTGATTCTGTACATTGTGTAAAAGAGTGAAATTCAATTGATTATGTACATTGTGTAAAGAATGATTACATTTGATTCTGAACCTAGTGTAAAGAGTGATAACACATTTGATACTGTACATGGTGTACCGAATGATAACACACTTGATTCTGTACATGGTATACCGAGTGAAAACACGCTTGATTCTGTACATGGTGTAAAGAGTGATTACACATTTTTACCAGATTCTGTACATCGTGTGATGTCTGTGCATTACTTGGTTAATGTTGCAGTTATATAGCCTAGTGTCACTGAGTGTAATGTTGATGAATATTGTTGAGCGCGTGGGCAGTCAGCATCAACTTCAGTCAAGAATGTTGTCATAGTAACTTCAGCATGGCATAATTTCTAAATTATTGAAAGGATTGCTTACAAGTTTGGACAACTGATATTATATGTGAATATTACTTTTAAGAAATTACCATGTGCTATGGGTCAAGGTCAATGAAACCTTGACTTCATTGTCAAGGTCACTTAAAAACACAGCTGTTTTTACTGGTTAAGATGTTTGTCATAGTAACTTCAGCGTGGTATTACTTCAACATTATGGTTGACATTTTTTCTCTTTTTTTTTGAGATATGAATTTTACCCTTCAAAAAAATACCCATATTCCATATGACCTTGGCAACATTGTTAAGATCCATTTATAGGTTGGCTCCAGCATAAATGGAGTGTCTACCAATAGAATTTGCAGCAACTCTGCAGTTCTGCGGGTGAGAAGGTTCTAGGCCCATTCTCCATATTTTATCTCGATGTACATGGAGGAAGAGAGGAAGAGCCTGGCATGTTCATTACTGTTAGATGCCATATACTCTTTCTTGTGTTGGTGCGCCTTAAAAACCCAATTCAATTCCAATTCAGTTGTTGTAAAACCTAACAATGGCATAGCTTGAAAACTAATGAAGGGATTGCTTTCATTTTTGGGCAATCATAAAATGTGGCTCCATGGTAAATGGAGTGTCTACAATAGAATTTGCAGCAACTCTGCAGTTCTGCAGGTTAGAAGGTTCTAGGCTTTATCTAGATGTAAATGGAGGATGAGCTTGGCATGTTCATCCCTGTTTGGCGCCATATAACCTGTCTTGTGTTCAATAGAATTTGCAGCAACTCTGCAGTTCTGCAGGTTAGAAGGTTCTAGGCTTTATCTAGATGTAAATGGAGGATGGGCTTGGCATGTTCATCCCTGTTTGGCGCCATATAACCTGTCTTGTGTTGGTGCGCCGTAAAACCCCAATACAAAAAATATTCTGTATATCCATCCGGTGTGACCTTGACTTCAGTGTCGAGGTCATTGGGAAAAGATCTCTGTTTTGTTCTTGTTAAGAAGTGTATCTTTATAGTAACTTTGGCATGGCATAACTGCAATAACTTTGAAGGGATTGCATTTATGTTTGGACAGATATGAATTGGTGTTGAACAGTGCCGAAATCTATATAACCTTGACTTCTGTGTCAAGGTAAAAAAAAAATTCATGGTGACTTAGCACTAAATAACTTTAACTATTGAATGTATTGCTTTCATATTTAAACAATTGTTAGATATGAACAGTGCCTCAGTGGTCGAGGGGTTAACAATAATGCGTTGTAATCCTTCTCACCTCTCACCATTGTGTGTTCGAATCCCACTGGGAGTTCAACTTGTGAGAAAGTGTCGATAATTACGGATGGCGGGAGGTATACAGTACTGGTTCTACCCCAGGAATAAGTGAGTGGTCTACGTCCACCACAAAAAAAAGACCGCCATACATAGCCTAAAATGTGCTGAAAATGATGTTAAACACCAAACAAGCTTTCTCCTTTAATGTGTTCTCTAGAAGATCTGTGAACGCAATTTTAAATATCCTTGTAACTTAATTTAGAAAATTGCATCAATCCGACATTTGTAAAAATCAGTTTTCGTTATTTAAAAAAAAACTGCAGTGCAAATATTGGTGAATTCTTTGTGTAAATAATTATCCACGTTATATTTGTTTATGTTAACTTTAGTGCCATATACTTATAAATTACGATCTATGTAACTGTTTCCTGTTTGTTATAGAAATGTACTTGTTAAATTTTGTTTTTCTTTTCTCCACACATCATAAAGCTTGTTCTAATGAGCAAATAAATTGTCAATACAAAAACTATTGCTTTCATGTATTTATTGTGTGTCATGAACATTTGAAAATCAAATGTATTACCCAGGGATAAGATTGAAAATGGAATATAAATTATGTGAATTTTTTAACTTTAATATTTTTATCTTGATTAAGTGGAGGTTGGGCCTGGCATGTTCATTCCTGTGGGTGCCATATAGCCTGGCATGTTCATTCCTGTGGGTGCCATATAGCCTGGCATGTTCATCCTGTGGAGGCCATATAGCCTGGCATGTTCATCCTGTGGAGGCCATATAGCCTGGCATGTTCATTCCTGTGGGTACCATATAGCCTGGCACGTTCATCCTGTGGAGGCCATATAGCCTGGCATGTTCATCCTGTGGGTACCATATAGCCTGGCATGTTCATCCTGTGGGTACCATATAGCCTGGCATGTTCATCCTGTGGAGGCCATATAGCCTGGCATGTTCATCCTGTGGAGGCCATATAGCCTGGCATGTTCATCCTGTGGGTGCCATATAGCCTGGCATGTTCATCCTGTGGAGGCCATATAGCCTGGCATGTTCATCCTGTGGAGGCCATATAGCCTGGCATGTTTATCCTGTGGGTACCATATAGCCTGGCATGTTCATCCTGTGGGTGCCATATAGCCTGGCATGTTCATTCCTGTGGGTGCCATATAGCCTGGCATGTTCATCCTGTGGGTGCCATATAGCCTGGCATGTTCATCCTGTGGGTGCCATATAGCCTGGCATGTTCATCCTGTGGAGGCCATATAGCCTGACATGTTCATTCCTGTGGGTGCCATATAGCCTGGCATGTTCATCCTGTGGGTGCCATATAGCCTGACATGTTCATTCCTGTGGAGGCCATATAGCCTGGCATGTTCATCCTGTGGGTGCCATATAGCCTGGCATGTTCATCCTGTGGAGGCCATATAGGCTGGCATGTTCATTCCTGTGGGTACCGTATAGCCTGGCATGTTCATCCTGTGGGTACCATATAGCCTGGCATGTTCATTCCTGTGGGTACCATATAGCCTGGCATGTTCATTCCTGTGGGTACCATATAGCCTGGCATGTTCATTCCTGTGGGTACCATATAGCCTGACATGTTCATCCTGTGGGTGCCATATAGCCTGCCATGTTCATCCTGTGGAGGCCATATAGCCTGGCAGGTTCATCCTGTGGAGGTCATATAGCCAGGAATGTTCATCCTGTGGGTGCCATAATTAGCCTGGCATGTTCATCCTGTGCAGGCCATATAGCCTGGCATGTTCATTCTGTGGGTACCATATTGCCTGGCATGTTCATTCCTGTGGGTACCATATAGCCTGGCATGTTCATCCTTTGGAGGCCATATAGCCTGGCATGTTCATCCTGTGGGTACCATATAGCCTAGCATGTTCATCCTGTGGATACCATATAGCCTGGCATGTTCATTCCTGTGGGTACCATATAGCCTGGCATGTTCATCCTGTGGAGGCCATATAGCCTGACATGTTCATCCTGTGGGTGTCATATAGCCTGGCATGTTCATCCTGTGGGTACCATATAGCCTGGCATGTTCATCCTGTGGGTACCATATAGCCTGGCATGTTCATCCTGTGGAGGCCATATAGCCTGGCATGTTCATCCTGTGAGTGCCATATAGCTAGCCAGAAATGTTCATTCCTGTGGGTGCCATATAGCCTGGCATGTTCATTCCTGTGGGTACCATATAGCCTGGCATGTTCATTCCTGTGGGTACCATATAGCCTGGCATGTTCATTCCTGTGGGTGCCATATAGCCTGGCATTTTCATTCCTGTGGGTGCCATATAGCCTGGCATGTTCATCCTGTGGGTGCCATATAGCCTGGCATGTTCATTCCTGTGGAGGCCATATAGCCTGGCATGTTCATCCTGTGGAGGCCATATAGCCTGGTATGTTCATCCTGTAGGTGCCATATAGCCTGGCATGTTCATCCTGTGGGTACCATATAGCCTGGCATGTTCATTCCTGTGGGTACCATATAGTCTGGCATGTTCATTCCTGTGGGTATAAAATAGCCTGGCATGTTCATTCCTGTGGGTACCATATAGCCTGGCATGTTCATCCTGTGGAGGCCATATAGCCTGGCATGTTCATCCTGTGGGTGCCATATAGCCTAACATGTTCATCCTGTGGAGGCCATATAGCCATTCCTGTGGGTATAAAATAGCCTGGCATGTTCATTCCTGTGGGTACCATATAGCCTGGCATGTTCATCCTGTGGAGGCCATATAGCCTGGCATGTTCATCCTGTGTGTGCCATATAGCCTGGCATGTTCATCCTGTGGAGGCCATATAGCCTGGCATGTTCATCCTGTGGAGGCCATATAGCCTGGCATGTTCATTCCTGTAGAGGCCATATAGCCTGGCATGTTCATCCTGTGGAGGCCATATAGCCTGGCATGTTCATCCTGTGGAGGCCATATAGCCTGGCATGTTCATTCCTGTGGAGGCCATATAGCCTGGCATGTTCATCCTGTGGAGGCCATATAGCCTGGCATGTTCATTCCTGTGGGTACCATATAGCCTGGCATGTTCATCCTGTGGGTACCATATAACATGGCATGTTCATTCCTGTGGGTACCATATAGCCTGGCATGTTCATTCCTGTGGGTACCATATAGCCTGGCATGTTCATTCCTGTGGGTACCATATAGCCTGGCATGTTCATCCTGTGGAGGCCATATAGCCTGGCATGTTCATCCTGTGGAGGCCATATAGCCTGGCATGTTCATCCTGTGGGTACCATATAGCCTGGCATGTTCATTCCTTTGGGTACCATATAGCCTGGCATGTTCATCCTGTGGGTACCATATAGCCTTGTATGTTCATCCTGTGGGTACCATATAGCCTGGCATGTTCATCCTGTGGAGGCCATATAGCCTGGCATGTTCATTCTGTGGGTACCATATAGCCTGGCATGTTCATTCCTGTGGAGGCCATATAGCCTGGCATGTTCATCCTGTGGAGGCCGTATAGCCTGGTATGTTCATTCCTGTGGGTACCATATAGCCTGGCATGTTCATCCTGTGGAGGCCATATAGCTTGGCATGTTCATTCCTGTGGAGGCCATATAGCCTGGCATGTTCATTCTGTGGGTACCATATAGCTTGGCATGCTCATTCTGTGGGTACCATATAGCCTGGCATGTTCATCCTGTGGGTGCCATATAGCCTGGCATGTTCATCCTGTGGGTGCCATATAGCCTGGCATGTTCATCCTGTGGGTGCCATTTAGCCTGGCATGTTCATCCTGTGGAGGCCATATAGCCAGGAATGTTCATTCCTGTGGGTACCATATAGCCTGGCATGTTCATTCCTGTGGGTACCATATAGCCTGGCATGTTCATTCCTGTGGGTACCATATAGCCTGGCATGTTCATCCTGTGGGTACCATATAGCCTGGCATGTTCATCCTGTGGAGGCCATATAGCCTGGCATGTTCATTCCTGTGGGTACCATATAGCCTGGCATGTTCATCCTGTGGGTACCATATAGCCTGGCATGTTCATCCTGTGGAGGCCATATAGCCTGGCATGTTCATTCCTGTGGGTACCATATAGCCTGGCATGTTCATTCCTGTGGGTGCCATATAGCCTGGCATGTTCATCCTGTGGAGGCCATATAGCCTGGCATGTTCATTCCTGTGGGTGCCATATAGCCAGGAATGTTCATTCCTGTGGGTACCATATATCATGGCATGTTCATTCCTGTGGGTGCCATATAGCCTGGCATGTTCATCCTGTGGGTGCCATTTAGCCTGGCATGTTCATCCTGTGGGTGCCATATAGCCTGGCATGTTCATTCCTGTGGAGGCCATATAGCCTGGCATGTTCATCCTGTGGAGGCCATATAGCCTGGCATGTTCATTCCTGTGGGTACCATATAGCCTGGTATGTTCATCCTGTGGTGCCATATAGCCTGGCATGTTCATTCCTGTGGAGGCCATATAGCCTGGCATGTTCATCCTGTGGGTACCATATAGCCTGGCATGTTCATCCTGTGGAGGCCATATAGCTTGGCATGTTCATTCCTGTGGAGGCCATATAGCCTGGCATGTTCATTCTGTGGGTACCATATAGCCTGGCATGCTCATTCTGTGGGTACCATATAGCCTGGCATGTTCATCCTGTGGGTGCCATATAGCCTGGCATGTTCATCCTGTGGGTGCCATTTAGCCTGGCATGTTCATCCTGTGGAGGCCATATAGCCAGGAATGTTCATTCCTGTGGGTACCATATAGCCTGGCGTGTTCATTCCTGTGGGTACCATATAGCCTGGCATGTTCATTCCTGTGGGTACCATATAGCCTGGCATGTTCATCCTGTGGAGGTCATATAGCCTGGCATGTTCATTTCTGTGGAGGCCATAGAGCCTGGCATGTTCATCCTGTGGGTACCATATATGATGGCATGTTCCTCCTGTGGAGGCCATATTGCCTGGCATGTTTATTCCTGTGGAGGCCATATAGCCTGGCATGTTCATTCTGTGGGTACCATATAGCCTGGCATGTTCATTCCTGTGGAGGCCATATAGCCTGGCATGTTCATTCTGTGGGTACCATATAGCCTGGCATGTTCATTCCTGTGGAGGCCATATAGCCTGGCATGTTCATCCTGTGGAGGCCGTATAGCCTGGCATGTTCATTCCTGTGGGTACCATATAGCCTGGCATGTTCATCCTGTGGAGGCCATATAGCTTGGCATGTTCATTCCTGTGGAGGCCATATAGCCTGGCATGTTCATTCTGTGGGTACCATATAGCCTGGCATGCTCATTATGTGGGTACCATATAGCCTGGCATGTTCATCCTGTGGGTGCCATATAGCCTGGCATGTTCATCCTGTGGGTGCCATTTAGCCTGGCATGTTCATCCTGTGGAGGCCATATAGCCAGGAATGTTCATTCCTGTGGGTACCATATAGCCTGGCGTGTTCATTCCTGTGGGTACCATATAGCCTGGCATGTTAATTCCTGTGGGTACCATATAGCCTGGCATGTTCATCCTGTGGGTACCATATAGCCTGGCATGTTCATCCTGTGGAGGCCATATAGCCTGGCATGTTCATTCCTGTGGGTACCATATAGCCTGGCATGTTCATTCCTGTGGGTGCCATATAGCCTGGCATGTTCATCCTGTGGAGGCCATATAGCCTGGCATGTTCATTCCTGTGGGTGCCATATAGCCAGGAATGTTCATTCCTGTGGGTACCATATATCATGGCATGTTTATTCCTGTTAAGCGCCATATAACCTTTTATGTGTTGCCTTTCATGTGTTGGTGCGCCTTAAAACCCAATTCAATTCAATTCATGTGTTGGTGCGCCGTAAAACCCAATTCAGTTCAATTCAATATAACGTTTTTGTGTTGGTGCTCTGTGAAACCAAACTCATTTAAATTTTAGTAGAAACAAAGAGCTCTTGTCAGTTAATGCCTGAGAGTTGTTGTCTTCAGCCTCCGGTTGAGTTTTTATACGCCCGTAGGGACGTATTATGTCGTGGCATTGTCCGTCTGTCTGTCTGTCGTCAGTTAACTTTTTACCTGACAACTGATTGTGGATATTAACTTTTAAAGTATAAAGTCTGCAACAATAAAAGTTTGTAACATCTTCAGCATGATCCAGTGAATAAATCTGATAAAGGCACATAACTATCTGGTTCATATTTTTTTAACTATTCCCCTCTGAAAAAAGGTTTATCCTGTAACCTTGCATTTTACAAGCGATTGTGGCTAAAAACTTTAAAAGTATTAGGTATACATCATTGAACCTTTGCACACATCTACAACGTGATCCAAAGAATACATCTTATAAACAAGAGGCCCAAGAGGGCCTGTGGACGCCCTACTGGCTAAAACAGCTCTTATAGATTTAGATAGATATAGCTAGATATAGCTCTTTTCTCCTATAGATTTAACAAAGGAAAAATACAATATAGCATTTTTCAACAAATCAAGGGCCATAACTCTGTTATTACTAACAAGATATAGCTGGTATTCGAAATTGTCCAAGATTTCATTGATATACCGCGCTTTGCACAACTTGACATCATACTGAGGCTTCCTGCCAAATTTCGTAGAAATCCAACAAGCCGTTTAAGAGGAGTAGCGCCAACAAGAAATTTAAAATAAAAATGTCAAAGGGCCATAACTCCGTCAAAAATCAGCGAACTGAAACAAAAGCGTGATATGCACAACTAGACATTTTACCGATGCTTCCTGCCAAGTTTCACCTCTGGCTCTTGTAGTTTCCGAGAAGAAGATTTTTTAAAAAAAAATCCTATATAAGTCTATCTTAAACTGTGACCCTCGGGGCGGGGACAAATTTGACCCCAGGGTCACCATTTGAACAAACTTAGTAGAGGACCATAAGCTGATGCTACATGTAATACATGAGAGCTCTGTGCCATGTGGTTCCAGAGAAGAAGATTTTTTTCAGTTTTTCCCTATACAAGCCTATGTAAAACTGTGACCCCCGGGGTGGGGCCAAATGTGACCCCTGGGTCACCTTTTGAACAAACTTGGTAGAGGACCACAAGCTTATAGCAAATGCAAAATATTAAACCTCTGGCTCAGAGAAGAAGATTTTTCAAGTTTTTCCCTATACATGTCTATGTAAAACGTGACCCTTGGAGCGGGGCTAAATGTGACCCGAGGGTCACCATTTGAACAAACTTGGTAAAGGACCATAAGCTTATAGTAAATGCAAAATATCAAACCTGTGGCTGTTGTAGTTTCTGAGAAGAAGATTTTTTTTTTAAAAATCCTATATAAGTCTATGTAAAACTGTGATCCCCGGGGCGGGGACAAATGTGACCCCAGGGTCACCATTTGAACAAACTTAGTAGAGGACCATAAGCTGATGCTACATGTAATACATGAGAGCTCTGTGCCTTGTGGTTTCAGAGAAGAATTTGTTTTAATGTTTTTTCCTATATGTCTATATGAAAAACATGCAAAACCTCAATATACAAACTTTGTACCCCCGGTGCACGGCCATTTTTAACCCCGGGGACTTTATTTGAACAAACTTGATAGTCTTGGCGTTAGCGATCATTTTAAAAGAAAAACTGTTGAAATCTGTCCAGCGGTTCTAGAGAAGAAGATCAAGGTTTCGACAATATATGGTAATGGCAGCCATCTTGGATGTAGCGCTGACCTAGTTTTAATAAATCTAAAAAGCATTCATCTAAGGATCATCCATGTGAAGTTTGGTCAAAATTAACCAAGCGGGTTCTGAGGAGAAGTCGTTTGAAGAAAAGTTAACGGACGACAGACGACAGACAGACAGACAGACGACGGACGACAGACAACACACCATCCCATAAGCTCTGCTGGCCCTTGGCCAGTAGAGCTAAAAAGTCCATAACACTCTGATTCATATGTTTATGCTCCCCGAAATTTGCGATAGAGCATATAGTAGTCGCCACTTTGTCCGTCCTTCCGTCCCACTTTCCAAAACTTCTGACGGGACTACAATGAAACTTCAAACAATGATAGAGGGTGCAGAATGCAAGAACCGTAACTCTGACGTCATTCAAATTAGAGTTATTGCCCTTTGTAACTTTATACTTAGAATTCTTGTCCGGAGCATAACTTCAAAACTACTGATGGGACTGCAATGAAACTTCACACAATGATAAAGGGCAATGAGGAACTGCAGAGATCTGCAACCAAAAATTAGAGTTATTGCCCTTTATAATTTTATACTTGTGCTGAAGCATAAGTCCAAAACTACTAAAGGAACTGCAAATTGAAAACTGCTGGGTGATACAAGGCCATATAAGTTGAGGATACATTTCGTGGAGCATCCATCTACCGATTTTCTTGCGTTTAATTGTTTCCCTTTAAAACAGATTTAACCTCGAACTTAACCTTGCCAATGACGGGGGTCTGCCCCGCTAGGCGGTGCTAGATTCTAACCGTTTTGCATTTAACTCAGTTCTTGCTAATTGTAGTTGCATAATGACAAATAAACAACAGTTTCATCTTGGGTAGTAAGTATGTCACCAGTCTGCCATGCATGTGCCACATTGACCTACTTTGTTATGCTTTAATGACTTACTTAAGTGTTTGTATTTATCTCACAAAATAAAGTTTGGTTTAGCTCAATTTATAAAACACTATTTAAAACGGACTTCAACACTTCCAGCATCGAGACTATTTGACATTCTTCAAACTTTCTGCATAGAGACTATTTGACACAAGACTTCAAATTCATGCATTGAGACTTGACAATGTCTTCAAACTTATTGCACTAAGAGAGTATTCGACACAGACTGCAAACTTTCTGCGTAGAAACTATTTGACATAGACTTCAAGCTTCCTGCATGTAAACTATTTGATGTAGACTTCAAGCTTCCTGCATAGAGACTATTTCACTCAGACTTCAAACTTCCTGCATAGAGACTGATGAAGACTTCAAACTTCCTCCATAGAGACTGTTTGACACAGACTTCAAACTTCTTGCATAGAAACTATTTGACAGAGAACTTTAAACTTCCTGCATAGAGACTATTTGAAGACTTCAAACTTCCTGCATAGAGACTATTTGAAGACTTCAAACTTCCTACAGAGAGACTATTTGAAGACTTCAAACCTCCTGCATAGAGACTATTTTCAAACTTCCTACATAGAGACTATTTGAAGACTTCAAACTTCCTACATAGAGAATTTTTGAAGACTTCAAACTTCTTGCATAAAGACTATTTGAAGACTTCAAACTTCCTACTTAGAGACTATTTGAAGACTTCAAACTTCCTGCATAGAGACTATTTGAAGACTTCAAACTTCCTGCATAGAGACTATTTGAAGACTTCAAACTTCCTGCATAGAGACTATTTGAAGACTTCAAACTTCCTACAGAGAGACTATTTGAAGACTTCAAACCTCCTGCATAGAGACTATTTTCAAACTTCCTACATAGAGACTATTTGAAGACTTCAAACTTCCTACATAGAGACTATTTTGAAGACTTCAAACTTCCTACAGAGAGACTATTTGAAGACTTCAAACTTCTTGCATAGAGATTATTTGAAGACTTCAAACTTCTTGCATAGAGAAACTTTGAAGACTTCAAACTTCCTACATAGAGGCTATTTGAAGACTTCAAACTTCCTGCCTAGAGACTATTTGATGACTTCAAACTTCCTACATAGAGACTATTTGAAGACTTCAAACTTCCTGCATAGAGACTATTTGAAGACTTCAAACTTCTTGCATAGAGACTATTTGAAGACTTTAAACTTCCTGCATAGCAACCATTTGAAGACTTCAAATTTCCTCCAGCGAAACTATTTGACATATACTTCACACCTGCTGCATAGAGACTCTTTGATGCAGACTTCAATCTTCCTGCATAGAAACTATTTGAAGACTTCAAACTTCCTGCATAAAGACTATTTGAAGACTTCAAACTTCCTGCATAGAGACTATTTGAAGACTTCAAACTTCCTGCATAGAGACTATTTGAAGACTTCTAATTTCCTATATAGAGATTTTTTGAAGACTTCAAACTTCCTGCATACAGACTATTTGAAGACTAAACTTCCTATCATATCAACCATTTGAAGACTTCAAACTTCCTATATAGAGACTTTTTGAAGACTTCAAACTTCCTGCATAGAGACTATTTGAAGACTTCAAACTTCCTGCATAGAGACTATTTGAAGACTTCAAACTTCCTGATTAGAGACTATTTGGAGACTTTAAACTTCCTGCATAGCAACCATTTGAAGACTTCAAACTTCCTATATAGAGATTTTTTGAAGACTTCAAACT
Organism: Cyrtodaria siliqua; assembly: GCA_037043455.1. Lineage (NCBI taxonomy): Eukaryota > Metazoa > Mollusca > Bivalvia > Adapedonta > Hiatellidae > Cyrtodaria > Cyrtodaria siliqua. Next base: position 115,651 of record JAWPHD010001890.1, read on the forward strand.
TCCTGCATAGAGACTATTTTAAGGCTTCAAACTTCCTGCATAGAGACTATTTGAAGACTTTCAACTTCCTGCATGGCAATCATTTGAAGACTTCAAACTTCCTGCATAGAGACTGATATATACTTCACACCTGCTGCATAGAGACTATTTGAAGACTTCAAACTTCATGCATAGAGACTATTTGAAGACTTCAAACTTCCTGCATAGAGACTATTTGAAGACTTCAAACTTCCTGCATAGAGACTTTTTGAAGATTTCAAACTTCCTATTTATAGACTTTTTGAAGACTACAAACTGCATAGAGACTTTTTGAAGACTTTAAACTTCCTGCATAGCAACCATTTGAAGACTTCAAACTTCCTGAATAGAGACTATTTGACATATATTTCACACCTGCTGCATAGAGACTGTTTGACGCAGACTTCAAACTTCCTGCATATAGGCTATTTGTCACAGACTTCAAACTTCTGCATAGAGACTATTTGACACAGATTTCAAACTTCATGCAGAGATTATTTGACGCAGACTTCAAACTTCCTGCATAGACACTATTTGGCGCAGACTTCAAACTTCCTGCATAGAGAGTGTTTGAAGACTTTAAACTTCCTGCATGTGGACTATTTGGCATAGAGACTATTTGACGCAGATTTCGAACTTTATGCATAGAGGCTATTTGACGCAGACTTCAAAACTTCCTGCATAGAGACTATTTGGTGCATACTTCAAACTTCCTGCATGGAGACTATCTGGCGCAGATTTCACACTTCTTGCATAGAGACTATTTGACGCAGACTTCAAACTTCCTGCATAGACACTATTTGGCGCGGACTTCAAACTTCCTGCATAGAGACTGTTTGAAGACTTTAAACTTCCTGCATAGCGAATAGAGACTATTTGACACAGACTTCACACCTCCTGCATAGAGACTGTTTGACGCAGACTTCAAACTTCCTTCATATAGGCTATTTGTCGCAGACTTGAAACTTCTGCATAGAGACTATTAGACACATATTTCAAACGTCCTACATAGAGACTATTCGATGCAGACTTCAAACTTCCTGCATAGAGACTATTTGGCACAGACTTCAAACTTCCTGCATGTGGACTATTTGGCATAGATACTATTTGACGCAGATTTCGAACTTTATGCATAGAGACTATTTGACGCAGACTTCAAAACGTCCTGCATAGAGACTATTTGGTGCAGACTTCAAACTTCCTGCATGGAGACTATCTGGCGCAGACTTCACACTTCCTGCATAGAGACTATTTGATGCAGACTTCAAACTTTCTGCATAGAGATTATATGTTGCAGACTTCAAACTTCTGCATAGAGACTATTTGACACAGACTTCAAAACTTCCTGCATGGAGACTATTTGACACAGACTTCAAACTTCCTGCATAGAGACTATTTGGTGCAGACTTCAAACTTCCTGCATAGAGATTATTAGACGCAGACTTCAAACTTACTGCATATAGACTATTTGATACAGACTTTAAACTTCTTGCATAGAGACTATTTGACGCAGACTTCAAACTTCCAGCATATAGACTTTTTGGCACAGACTTCAAACTTCTGCATATGAACTATTCGACACAGACTTCAAACTTCATGCATAGAGACTGTTTGTCGCAGACTTCAAACTTCTGCATAGAGACTATTTGACACAGACTTCAAACTTCCTGCATAGAGTCTATTTGACTTAGACTTCACAATTACTGCATATAGATTATTTGACACTTCAAACTTCCTGCATATAGACTATTTGTCGCAGACTTCAAACTTCCAGCATATAGACTTTTTGGCACATACTTCAAACTTCTGCATATGAACTATTTGACACAGATTTTAAACTTCCTGCATAGAGACTGTTTGTCGCAGACTTCACACTTCTGCATAGAGACTATTTGACGCAGACTTCAAACTTCTGCATAGAGATTATTTGACGCATATTTCGAAATTTATGTATAGAGACTATTCGACGCAGACTTCAAACTTCCTGCATAGAGACTATTTGACGCAGACTTCAAAACGTCCTGCATAGAGACTATTTGGTGCAGACTTTAAACTTCCTGCATGGAGACTATCTGGCGCAGACTTCAAACTTCCTGCTTAGAGACTATTTGATGCAGACTTCAAGCTTTCTGCATAGAGATTATATGTTGCGGACTTCAAACTTCTGCATAGAGACTATTTGACGCAGACTTCAAACTTCCTGCATATTGACTATTCGGCACAGGCTTCAAACTTCCTGCATAGAGACTATTTGACGCAGACTTCAAACTTCCTGCATATAGACTATTTGATACAGACTTTAAACTTCTTGCATATAGACTATTTGGCGCAGACTTCAAACTTCCTGCATAGAGATTATTTTACGCAGACTTCAAACTTACTGCATATAGACTATTTGATACAGACTTTAAACTTCTTGCATAGAGACTATTTGACGCATACTTCAAACTTCCAGCATATAGACTTTTTGGCACAGACTTCACACTTCTGCATAGAGACACTTGACGCAGACTTCAAACTTCCTGCATAGATACTATTTGACACAGACTTTAAACTTCCTGCATATAGACAACTTGACACTGTCATCAAACTTCTTGCATATAGACTATTTGATACAGACTTTAAACTTCCTGCATAGAGACTATTTGATACTTCAAACTATCTGCATAGAGACTATTTGATACCAACTTCAAACGTTCTACATAGAGACTATTTGAAGACTTCAAACTTCCTGCATATAGACTATTTGGCGCAGACTTCAAACTTCTGCATAGAGACTATTTGACACAGACTTCACAATTACTGCATATAGACTATTTGACACTTCAAACTGCCAGCATATAGACTATTTGTCGCAGACTTCAAACTTCCTGCATAGAGACTATTTGACGCAGACTTCAAACTTCCAGCATATAGACTGTTTGTCGCAGACTTCAAACTTCTGCATAGAGACTATTTGACACAGACTTCAAACTTCCTGCATAGAGACTATTTGACACAGACTTCACAATTACTGCATATAGATTATTGACACTTCAAACTTCCTGCATATAGACTATTTGTCGCAGACTTCAAACTTCCTGCATATAGACTTTTTGGCACATACTTCAAACTTCTGCATATGAACTATTTGACACAGATTTTAAACTTCCTGTATAGAGACTGTTTGTCACAGACTTCAAACTTCTGCATAGAGACTATTTGACGCAGACTTCAAACTTCTGCATAGAGATTATTTGACGCAGATTTCGAACTTTATGCATAGAGACTATTCGACGCAGACTTCAATCTTCCTGCATATAGACTATTTGACGCAGACTTCAAACTTCCTGAATAGACACTATTTGGCGCAGACTTCAAACTTCCTGCATAGAGACTATTTGAAAACTTTATACTTCCTGCATAGCGACCATTTGCTTCAAACTTCCTGCATAGAGACTATTTGAAAACTTTATACTTCCTGCATAGCGACCATTTGAAGACTTCAAACGTCCTGCATAGAGACTATTTGACACAGACTTCACACCTCCTGCATAGAGACTATTGGACGCAGACTTCAATCTTCCTGCATATAGGCTATTTGTCGCAGACTTCGAACTTCTGCATAGATATTATTAAACACAGATTTCAAACTTCCTGCATAGAGACTATTTGGTGCAGACTTCAAACTTCCTGCACGGAGACTATCTGGCGCAGACTTCAAACTTCCTGCATAGAGACTATTTGATGCAGACTTCAAACATTCTGCATAGAGATTTTATGTTGCAGACTTCAAACTTCTGCATAGAGACTATTTGACGCAGACTTCAAACTTCCTGCATATTGACTATTCGGCACAGGCTTTAAACTTCATGCATAGAGACTATTTGACGCAGACTTCAAACTTCCTGCATAGAGATCATTTGACGCAGACTTCAAACTTCCTGCATATAGACAATTTGCGCAGACTTCAAACTTCGTGCATAGAGATTTTTTGGCGCAGACTTCACAATTACTGCATATAGACTATTTGACACATCAAACTTCCTGCATATAGACTATTTGCGCAGACTTCAAACTTCCTGCATAGAGACTATTTGACATATACAGTCGAACCTCGATAGCTCGAAGTCAGCAGGTCCATAGGGATATGTTCGATGTGTACTTCATACCTGCTGCATAGACAATATTTGACGCAGACTTCAAACTTCCTGCATAGCTCTACTATTTGTCGCAGACTTCAAACTTCTGCATAGAGACTATTTGACATACATTTCAAACTTCCTGCATAGCGACTATTTGAAGCAGACTTCAAACTTCCTGCATAGAGATTATTTGTCGCAGACTTCAAATTTCTGCATAGAGACTATTTGACACAGACTTCAAACTTCCTGCATAGCGACTATTTGACGCAGACTTCAAACTTCCTGCATAGAGACTATTTGACACCGACTTCAAACTTCCTGCATAGAGACTATTTGACACAAACTTCAAACTTCCTGCATAGAGACTATTTGACACATACTTCAAACTACCTGCATAGAGACTACTTGGCACATACTTCAAACTTCCTGCATAGAGACTATTTGACGCAGCCTTCAAACTACCTGCATAGAGACTATTTGATGAAGACTTCAAACTTCCAGCATATAGACTTTTTGGCACAGATTTCAAACTTCTGCATAGAGACTATTTGACGCAGACTTCAAACTTCCAGCATATAGACTGTTTGTCACAGACTTCAAACTTCTGCATAGAGACTATTTGATGCAGACTTTAAACTTCTTGCATAGTTACTATTTGATACAGGCTTCAAACTTCATGCATAGAGACTATTTGTCGCAGACTTCAAACTTCCTGCATAGAGACTATTTGATGCAGACTTCAAACTTCCAGCATATAGACTTTTTGACACAGATTTCAAACTTCTGCATAGAGACTATTTGACGCAGACTTCAAACTTCCAGCATATAAACTTTTTGGCGCAGACGTCAAACTTCCTGCGTAGAGACTATTTGATGCAGACTTCAAACTTCCAACATATAGACTTTTTGGCACAGATTTCAAACTTCTGCATAGAGACTATTTGACGCAGACTTCAAACTTCCAGCATATAGACTGTTTGTCACAGACTTCAAACTTCTACATAGAGACTATTTGACACAGATTTTAAACTTCTTGCATAGAGACTATTTGATACAGACTTTAAATTTCCTGCATAGAGACTATTTGTCGCAGACTTCAAACGTCCTGCATAGAGACTATTTGATACAGACTTCAAACTTCTGCATAGAGATTACTTGACACAGATTTCAAACTTCCTGCTTGTGAACTATTTGATACAAACTTTAAACTTCCTGCATAGGGACTATTTGACGCAGACTTCAAACTTCCTGCATAGAGACTATTTGACGCAGACTTCAAACTTCTTGCATAGAGACTATTTGGTGCAGACTTCAAACTTCTGCATAGAGATTAATTGACACAGATTTCAAACTTCCTACATGTGGACTATTTGATACAGACTTTAAACTTCCTGCATAGAGACTATTTGACTCAAACTTCTTGCATAGAGACTATTTGGTGCAGACTTCAAACTTCCTGCATAGAGACTATTTGACACAGACTTCAAACTTCCTGCATAGAGACTATTTGACACAGACTTTAAATATCCTGCATATAGACTATTTGACACAGACTTCAAACTTCCTGCATAGAGACTATTTGATACTGACTTTAAACTTCCTGCATAGAGACTATTTGACTCAAACTTCTTGCATAGAGACTATTCGGTGCAGACTTCAAACTTCCTGCATAGAGACTATTTGACACAGACTTCAAACTTCCTGCATAGACACTATTTGACACAGACTTCAAACTTCCTGCATACAGACTATTTGGCACAGACTTCAAACTTCATGCATAGAGACTATTTGACACCGACTTCAAACGTCCTGCATAGAGACTATTTGGCACATACTTCAAACTTCCTGCATAGAGACGATATGACACAAACTTCAAACTTCCTGCATAGAGACTATTTGACACATACTTCAAACTTCCTGCATAGAGACTATTTGCCACATACTTCAAACTTCCTGCATAGAGACTATTTGGCGCAGACTTCAAACTACCTGCATAGAGACTATTAGACACAGACTTCAAACTTCTGCATAGAGACTATTTGATGCAGACTTCAAACTTTCTGTATAGAGACTATTTGATTCAGACTTCAAACTTCCTGCATAGAGACTATTTGATGCAGACTTTAAACTTCCTGCATAGAGACTATTTGTCGCGAACTTCAAACGTCCTGCATAGAGACTATTTGATACAGACTTCAAACTTCTGCATAGAGATTACTTGACACAGATTTCAAACTTCCTGCATGTGGACTATTTGATACAGACTTTAAACTTCCTGCATAGAGACTATTTGATGCAGACTTCGAACTTTTTGCATAAAGACTATTTGACGCAGACTTCAAACTTCCTGCATAGAGACTATTTGACGCAGACTTGAAACTTCTTGCATAGAGACTATTTGGTGCAAACTTCAAACTTCTGCATGGAGATTACTTGACACAGATTTCAAACTTCCTGCATGTGGACTATTTGATACAGACTTTAAACTTCCTGCATAGAGACTATTTGACTCAAACTTCTTGCATAGAGACTCTTTGGTGCAGACTTCAAACTTCCTGCATAGAGACTATTTGACACAGACTTCAAACTTCCTGCATAGAGACTATTTGACACAGATTTCAAACTTCCTGCATATAGACTATTTGACGCAGACTTCAAACTTCCTGCATAGAGACTATTTGATATAGATTTTAAACTTCCTGCATAGAGACTATTTCACTCAAACTTCTTGCATAGAGACTATTTGGTGCAGACTTCAAACTTCCTGCATAGATACTATTTGACACAGACTTCAAACTTCCTGCATAGAGACTATTTGACACAGGCTTCAAACTTCCTGCATAGAGACTATTTGGCACAGACTTCAAACTTACTGCATAGAGACTATTTGACACCGACTTCAAACTTTCTGCATAGAGACTATTTGATACAGACTTCAACTTCCTGCATAGAGACTATTTGGCACATACTTCAAACTTCCTGCATAGAGACTATTTGGCACATACTTCAAACTTCCTGCATAGAGACTATTTGACGCAGACTTCAAACTTCTGCTTAGAGACTATTTGACACAGACTTCAAACTTTCTGTATAGAGACTATTTGATGCAGACTTCAAACTTCTGCATAGAGACTATTTGATGCAGACTTCAAACTTCCTGCATATAGCCTATTTGATACAGACTTTAAACTTCCTGCATAGAGACTATTTGATGCAGACTTCAAACTTCCTGCATAAAAACTATTTGGAACAGACTTCAAACTTCCTGCAATGAGACTATTTGACACAGACTTCAAACTTCCTCCATAGAAACTATTTGACACAGACTTCAAACTTCCTCCATAGAAACTATTTGACACAGACTGAGCCTATTTGACACAAACTTCCTACTTCCTCCATAAAGACTATTTTAAGCTGACTTCAAACTTACTTCATAGAAACATTATGATAGCGGCTTTAAGCTCATTTGAATAAGAAATACGCACCAGTAATAAACGTAGGTCGCCATGCTTGACATTGATTTGCATAATGCAATCTTATCAACAGTTATGTTGACGGCATTGCACCAAGCCTTCTGAAACTCTCCACCCCTTAATTAAAACCTGGATGCTATAAACATTTATGCAAAAGAAAATCCAAATCTGCTCAATGGCAAAGACACGAAGGTACTTAAGCTAGACTGCTGAAGCATACATTTGGAGTTGACATTGGAAACTAAAACCTGGACGTTTAACGTGACACGTCATGATTTGATCATATTTATTCAAAGTCACCCATTATAATACAGAGAAGACTGACATAGTATGTAACCCAGCATTGTACCACAATATCCTAAATACACACTATGCATCGTGCAATACCCGAGGATATACACAGCATATGTTAGTTATTGTGGTACAAATACAATAGAGCATGAGTCTTGCACGTGTACGGACGATAATGCACTCACTAACGCTCGTGCATTATCTCCCCGTACACGTGCAAAACTCATGCTCTATTCTCCACTTGACATTGGAAGTCAAAATGTGACCATGACTTTGGTGCAAAAACATGGAAGTTGAATTCGACATAACACCAAGATTTCGTTCCGAATACAGTAATATATGTCGGTACTAATACAGCAACATGGAAAGTTACTGATACTGCAACATGTGAGGGTACTAATACAGCAACATGTATAGGTACTAATACAGCAACCTGTATAGGTACTAATACATGAAATGTGTAGGTACTAATGATGCAACATGTGTAGGTACTAATACTGTAACATTTGTATGTACTAATATATCCACAGCAACATGTGTAGTTACTGCAACATGTGTAGGTACTAATACTGCAACATATGTAAGTACTAATACAGCAACATGTGTAGGAACTAATACTACAGCATGTGAAGATACTAATACGCAACATGTATAGGTACTAATACAGCAAGATGTGTTGGTACTAATACAGGAGCATGTGTAGTAACTAATACTGCAACATGTGTAGGTACTAATATTGCAACATGTACAAGGACAAATACTGCAACATGTGTAGATACTAATAGAGCTACAGCAACATGTGCAGTTACTAATACTGCAACATGTGTAGATACTAATACTGCAACATGTGGAGATACAAATACTTCAACATGTGTAGTTACTAATACAGTAACATGTGTAGGTACTAATACAACAACATGTATAGGTACTAATACAGGAATATAATTTATATTACTACCATATCATCCCTTATTTTTTAATAGTTTTATCTTTATATATTTACATTAATTGTTAACTTTACTACTTAATTTCTTCATCTTTCGTCAGTTTTTGCGCACAATATGACCTTTTTATGTGTCGACGTGCCGTTCATTCATTCATTCACTAATACAGGAACATGTATAGTAACAAATACTGCAACATGTATAGGTACTAATACTGCAACATGTGCAGGTACTAATACTGCAACATGTATAGGTACTAATACTGCAACATGTGCAGGTACTAATACTGCAACATGTGTAGATACTAATAGATCTACAGCAACATGTGCAGTTACTAATACTGCAACATGTGTATATACTTATACAGGAACATGTGTAGATACTAATAGATCTACAGCAACATGTGCAGTTACTAATACTGCAACATGTGTATATACTTATACAGGAACATGTGTAGTTACTAATACTGCAACATGTGCAGGTACTAATACTGCAACATGTTTAGCTACTAATAGATCTACAGCAACATGTGCAGTTACTAATACTTCAACAGGTGTAGGTACTAATACTGTAGGTACTAATACATCAACATGTGGTGTTACTAATACTGCAGCATGTGTAAGTACTAATGCCCGCAACATGTGTAGTTACTAATACTGCAACATGTGGGATGTGCTTATACTGCAACATGTGTTAGTACTAATACTGCAATGTAGGTACTAATATTGCAAAATGTGTAGGTACTAATACTGCAACATGTGTAGGTATTAATACTGCAACATGTGTAGGTACTAATTGATCTACGGCAACATGTATAGTTACTAATACTGCAACATGTGTAGGTACTAATACTACAACATGTGTAGCTACTAATACTGCAACATGTGTTATTACTAATACAGCAACATTTGTAGGTACTAATACTGCAACATGTGTAGGTATTAATATATCTACAGCAACATGTATAGATAATAATATTGCAACATGTGTATGTACTAATACTACAACATGTGTTGGTATTAATACTGCAATGTGTGTTGGTACTAATACAGCAACATGTGTAGGTACTAACAGATCTACAGCAACATGTGTAGTTTATAATACTGCAACATGTGTAGGTACTAATACTGCAACATGTGTATGTATAATAGAGCATATGTGTAGGTACTAATTCAGCAACATGAGTAAGTACTAATACAGCAACATGTGTAGGTACTAATACAGCAACATGAGTAATTACTAATACAGCAACATGTGTAGGTACTAATACAGCAACATGTGTAGGTACTAATACAGCAACATGAGTAAGTACTAAAAAAGCAACATGTGTAGGTACTAATACAGCAACATGAGTAAGTACTAATACAGCAACATGAGTAAGTACTAATGCAGAAACATGTGTAGGTACTAATACAGCAACGTATGTGTAGGTACTAATACAGCAACATGTGTAGGTACTAATACAGCAACATGAGTAAGTACTAAAAAAGCAACATGTGTAGGTACTAATACAGCAACATGAGTAAGTACTAATACAGCAACATGAGTAAGTACTAATGCAGAAACATGTGTAGGTACTAATACAGCAACGTATGTGTAGGTACTAATACAGCAACATGTGTAGGTACTAATACAGCAACATGAGTAAGTACTAAAAAAGCAACATGTGTAGGTACTAATACAGCAACATGAGTAAGAACTAATACAGCCACATGAGTAAGTACTAATACAGCAACGTATGTGTAGGTACTAATACAGCAACATGAGTAAGTACTAATGCAGAAACATGTGTAGGTACTAATACAGCAACATGAGTAAGAACTAATACAGCCACATGAGTAAGTACTAATACAGCAACGTATGTGTAGGTACTAATACAGCAACATGAGTAAGTACTAATGCAGAAACATGTGTAGGTACTAATGCAGCAACATGAGTAAGAACTAATACAGCCACATGAGTAAGTACTAATACAGCAACGTATGTGTAGGTACTAATACAGCAACATGAGTAAGTACTAATGCAGAAACATGTGTAGGTACTAATGCAGCAACATGAGTAAGAACTAATACAGCCACATGAGTAAGTACTAATACAGCAACGTATGTGTAGGTACTAATACAGCAACATGAGTAAGTACTAATGCAGAAACATGTGTAGGTACTAATGCAGCAACATGAGTAAGAACTAATACAGCCACATGAGTAAGTACTAATACAGCCACATGAGTAAGTACTAATACAGCAACATGAGTAAGTACTAATGCAGAAACATGTGTATGTGCTAATACAGCAACATGAGTAAGAACTAATACAGCAACATGTGTAGGTACTAATACAGCCACATGAGTAAGTACTAATACAGCAACATGTGTAGGTACTAATGCAGAAACATGTGTAGGTACTAATACAGCCACATGAGTAAGTACTAATACAGCAACATGTGTAGGTACTAATACAGCCACATGAGTAAGTACTAATACAGCAACATGTGTAGGTACTAATACAGCCACATGAGTAAGTACTAATACAGCAACATGAGTAAGTACTAATACAGCAACATGAGTAAGTACTAATACAGCCACATGAGTAAGTACTAATACAGCAACATGAGTAAGTACTAATACAGCCACATGAGTAAGTACTAATACAGCAACATGAGTAAGTACTAATACAGCAACATGAGTAAGTACTAATACAGCAACATGTGTAGGTACTAATACAGCCACATGAGTAAGTACTAATACAGCAACATGTGTAGGTACTAATGCAGAAACATGTGTAGGTACTAATACAGCCACATGAGTAAGTACTAATACAGCAACATGTGTAGGTACTAATACAGCCACATGAGTAAGTACTAATACAGCAACATGTGTAGGTACTAATACAGCCACATGAGTAAGTACTAATACAGCAACATGAGTAAGTACTAATACAGCAACATGAGTAAGTACTAATACAGCCACATGAGTAAGTACTAATACAGCAACATGAGTAAGTACTCATACAGCAACATGAGTAAGTACTAATACAGCAACATGTGTAGGTACTAATACAGCAACATGAGTAAGTACTAATACAGCCACATGAGTAAGTACTAATACAGCAACATGAGTAAGTACTAATACAGCCACATGAGTAAGTACTAATACAGCAACATGAGTAAGTACTAATACAGCAACATGAGTAAGTACTAATACAGCAACATGAGTAAGTACTAATACAGCCACATGAGTAAGTACTAATACAGCAACATGAGTAAGTACTAATACAGCAACATGAGTAAGTACTAATACAGCCACATGAGTAAGTACTAATACAGCAACATGAGTAAGTACTAATACAGCAACATGAGTAAGTACTAATGCAGAAACATGTGTAGTTTATAATACAGCACCATGTGTAGGTACTTATACAGCCACATGAGTAAGTACTAATACAGCAGCATGAGTAAGTACTAATACAGCAACATGAGTAAGTACTAATACAGCAATGTGTGTAGGTACTAATGCAGCAACATGAGTTAGTACTTATACAGCAACATGTGTAGGTACTAATACAGCAACATGAGTAAGGACTAATACAGCAACATGTGTAGGTAATAATACAGCAACGTATGTGTAGGTACTAAAAAAGCAACATGTGTAGGTACTAATACAGCAACATGAGTAAGTACTAATACAGCACCATGTGTAAGTACTAATACAGCCACATGAGTAAGTACTAATACATCAACATGAGTAAGTACTAATACAGCCACATGAGTAAGTACTAATACAGCAACATGAGTAAGTACTAATACAGCAACATGAGTAAGTACTAATACAGCCACATGAGTAAGTACTAATACAGCAACATGAGTAAGTACTAATACAGCAACATGAGTAAGTACTAATACAGCAACATGTGTAGGTACTAATGCAGCAACATGAGTAAGTACTAATACAGCAACATGTGTAGGTACTAATACAGCAACATGAGTAAGGACTAATACAGCAACATGTGTAGGTAATAATACAGCAACGTATGTGTAGGTACTAAAAAAGCAACATGTGTAGGTACTAATACAGCTACATGAGTAAGTACTAATACAGCAACATGAGTAAGAACTAATACAGCCACATGACTAAGTACTAATGCAGAAACAGGTGTAGGTACTAATACAGCAACATGAGTAAGAACTAATACAGCCACATGAGTAAGTACTAATACATCAACATGAGTAAGTACTAATACAGCCACATGAGTAAGTACTAATACAGCAACATGAGTAAGTACTAATACAGCAACATGAGTAAGTACTAATACAGCAATGTGTGTAGGTACTAATGCAGCAACATGAGTTAGTACTAATACAGCAACATGTGTAGGTACTAATACAGCAACATGAGTAAGTACTAATACAGCAACATGTGTAGGTACTAATACAGCAACGTATGTGTAGGTACTAATACAGCAACATGAGTAAGTACTAAAAAAGCAACATGTGTAGGTACTAATAAAGCAACATGAGTAAGTACTAATACAGCCACATGAGTAAGTACTAATACAGCCACATGAGTAAGTACTAATGCAGCAACATGAGTAAGTACTAATGCAGCAACATGAGTAGATACTTATACAGCAAGATGTGTATGTACTAATACAGCAACATGTGTAAGTACTAATACAGCAACATGTGTAGTTTATAATACTGCAACATGTGTAGGTACTAATAAAGCAACATGAGTAAGTACTAATACAGCCACATGAGTAAGTACTAATACAGCCACATGAGTAAGTACTAATACAGCAACATGAGTAAGTACTAATACAGCAACATGAGTAAGTACTAATGCAGCAACATGAGTAGGTACTTATACAGCAACATGTGTATGTACTAATACAGCAACATGTGTAAGTACTAATACAGCAACATGTGTAGTTTATAATACTGCAACATGTGTAGGTACTATACTGCAACATGTGTAGGTACTAATACTGCAGCGTGTGTAGATACTTATACAACAACATATGTAAGTACTAATAGACGACTCACATTTAGACGTATAAAAGTTCATGTCCCACTTAGTCTCCCACCTCTGAAGTGTGTCTAAGTCTATCTGGAGTATGTTTTCGTCGGTTTGTTGGTCGTCAATAGTCAGGTAAACTAGCTGCTATGTCATCAGCAAACAGCCTTACTTGTGAGGTGATTCAGGCCGATCGTTAATATACACAAGAACCTTGAAGAACACTGTATGTAACTGGTATAGTGTCGGATATCTCGATCTGGCAGCTTACCTTGACTACATGTTTTGCCAGGTCATCAATCAACATAGCTAATTGAGTCTCGCAGGACCTCTTTTCTCAGCGTAGCTACGGGCCCAGCAACATTTACAGGTACTAATACAGCAATATATACAGGTATTAATACAGCAACACATCTGGGATGAATATATATATAAAGGTGCCTGAACAAATGTACTTGTGGAAGAATTCAATATTGGGAAAATTAGGGGTTAGTGCAATTCAATCTCATATTAATGTTCCTAATGCATTTTATTGTTACTTGCACATAATACATGTATGACAAAAAAATAAATCAAACATACACATGCGGAAAAAACAACATACAAACGCAAAAAAAAATATTTAAAAATATGGAAAAAAATGATTTTGTTTATGCCTATTCTGGCATGAAATAGATGGCTTAAAGTTATTTTAAAAATGTGACAAATTTTGCATGCCCATGGTAATTATTTTTCTACATATAAATAGCTACACAAAGTATAACAAACAAACAAATATGACAGTGATACTGTAGTTTGATGTGGGATTGGTTCGAAAGTTGTGTTTTATTTCAAAATATTATTTTTTAAACTCTCAATTAACCCGTCTCGTTCATAACCAGTGGTGTCCAAATTTTAATTGGATATGGCCCAGTTCAGTTTCATAAAAAAAACACAAGGTATGTGGTGTAATTAATATATATTTAAAAACACTGGCATGAAATAGATGGAACAAAAGCAAAATGAGATCGAAAATATTATTGACTGTCAATATCTGTTGCCATTATATGTGTCGTCACACCAGCTGCAATGCAGCACGTGATGGAAAAATAAAATACTGCTATGTGTGGAAAAACTCCATGACGTCATCGGAAACAGTGCGCTGTACATACACACTTGTATATGGTGTCTTACTTTCTGTTTCGTGTTATGAACACAATTAATTCTTCCTAAAGTATTGTTTCTGACATGTATATGCTTAAGTAATATATGCAATCAATCAGCTTAAATATGTTTCAATATGTATATTCATCTGTCTCAATGTGGAATATCGTATTTATGAGTTTATTGTCAAACAATCGAATATCTAATGGTGTCCTTGTGTAATGATACATTTGTTCCATCTATGCCGGCAAATAGTCTTAAAAACTCAAATTAGACTTAACGCTGTAATTTTTATGTATCTACATTTTTATATATCTACATGTAATCTAAATGGAAAAAGCCCTGGAATTAACAGTTAATCATAGTTTATATATGTTTTATGTCGTTGTGTTCATAACACTGGATGCCAAATTTTAATTATTATAATTTATAGTCTGTTGTTGCGAACAGAACGCTTCCTTTTTGTTGCGAACGTAACATATATATTAACAGCACTCTGCAAACACATTGACTTAATTAAATAAGGTATTGTTTAATTTCAGTTCAAGAAGTTAAAGAATGTAAATGGAATAATATATTAAGACATGCATCCAACAATGATGTTTTATGCAGTAATGTTGTGTTCATAACAATGGATACCTTTCGCTAAACCCGGTGTCCACTAGGAACAAGACCTTTTGTGAAATTATTTCTTACTGTCAGTTTTATTTTCAGTCTTTTGATAAAAATGAATTGAATTGAATTGGGGTTTTAAGGCGCACCAACACATGAAAGGTTATATGGCCCTAACAGGAATGAACATGCCAGGCTCATCCTCTATGTACATCGAGATAAAATATGGAGAACGGGCCTAGAACCTTCTCACCCTGAACAGCAGAGTTGCTGAAAATTCTATTGTAGACACTCCATTTACGCTGGAGCCACGTTATAGTTTTTCTGCCACTGCTCTAGTGATATGAACGAGATGGCACCTGAAACAATGCAGGGGTCATGATGAAGACCTTTAATGAGCATGAACAAAAAATGATAAAATGAACATGAATTTGGAGGGGTTCTACCCATCTGCCTTTCCCTCCAACAGGATCTGCAGTGGTCCTATTCTTTGCTCCGTAACCAAACGGGGCCCCCGGAACCACACGGGACTGATAAAAATGAATAAATGGAAATTGGAATCATAGACATGCAATATTAAGTACATAAAACATAAAGGAAACAGTCAATCTCTTTTAATTGCTGTGCAGTCATTGTGAACACATAGCATTTGATGAACATTTTACTTTCATCATTAAAGTCATGCAACTCTTTACAAACCTTAAAACTAATTTAAAGTATTATAAATATTTAACTACAAGTCATAACTTAAGATTACTATATCTTCTCAAAAATAAGTTATTATACTGAAAGGAAAAAGAAACGCAGGGTGCGTATTTCCGCTATATATTGCATATACTGCACACTTAATTTCATATTTATTCCAAGGAAATCCCAAGATGTTTTGTAGAAAAAAAAAGTGCAGTTAGTTAGAGAAAGGACACAACTGTGATGTTGTAGACGTTTTAATCACAGTACACGTTGTAACAAAAAATTCATAAATGCTGAAGTTCCTCTTTGAAAAATTGAGCCAGTTCAGTACTGTATTTAATGTTAAACTAAGTGATTGCAACATTTAAAGCCTAAGTTTGCTCACCTGCTTGAGCCAAATGCGCATTCTGACGATAATGAAACTTTAAAGGGGTAACCATTGGTGTGTTCAGTGCTGTTTAAACCTTCTTTCTAAAAGGACAGGCCTAATGTCGCCCTGCACCATTCGATTAGCAGTAGCATATTAAACATACAATATATAGCGGAAATACGCACCCTGCGTTTCTTTTTCCTTTCAGTATATAATTGTACATGCTTATCTGTCTTAGTTTTCCGGATTGTTATTAAATATCGAGGTCATGATTTGCATTGTTGTGTTTTCATTTGAAATTAATACCTAGTAAAAATACTGTTTTCACAGTAAATTCAAAGTTGGTCCATATAGTATGCCACCTACTTTATAATATTTAAGAAAAGTTCTACGTTTATGTGCTACAGAACACTCTTTTCAGGTCAAAGCAGTTTTTGATCAGGACACGCTTGTGCTCCAGTACACGGAGAGTTAAAGGGACTGGAGGCGATTTGGCATGTCAATCCAAATATGAGTAAACCCATGAACATGTGTTTGAGCTGCATATTCAACGTACAGAAATTATATATGCACTTAAGCTAGGCCTCATAAAAGAATCCTTTTTATTATTATTGATGAAATAGTTTGGAAGGGAAGGCTAGTTTTGGTGCATAAAACATTAATATTAGTTTTTATCATGCAGATATGCACTTTTCTGCCTAATAAAGGGGTGACCTAATACATTTTGCTTTATTAGGCACTTACCAATAAAGCAAATCAATGCGGAATCCCTCGGCGTTTATTATACGTAACGTTATCTGACGTCATGCACGTAACGTTGCCTGACGTCATAAAACAAACAAAAAACAACAACAACAACAACCTCGATAAGCGTAACATTCTGAGAAATAAGTAATAATAGTAATTCATACAGAAAATGTAGATAATCTACATGATAAATAGAATTTTATATGAGTGCCTTTTACTATCAAGTTTATTAGGCTCGGCACGAAAATGAAGAATGGCTCGACAGAGCCTCCGTTTTCTAAGCCTCGCCTAATAAACTTGAAAGTAAAAGGCACCGACATAATATTCTCTATATATTAAAGGCTTATTCTTGGTTGGTTTTGGTATCTAACTACACGTGTATTGTGTAATGTGTACAACTTCTAGCAATACGAACCCCGTATACATTCATATTAATAACTTATCAACAAAAATACATTGCATCGTTTTCCATTCCGAATATTTTCATAAATAATAGTTTAACCATACTTAATATGCAGCTTATTTAATGCATGTGAACTGAAGCACATAATACGGGTTCCATCTTGTATTTGGCATCACTTACGCTCTCTTCCAGATTACCCCCAGTCGGTGTGTGTATAAGCTTTTATTTACCCTCGCTGTATTGCACGAAGCGTGTTAGCGAACTTGTGTGGGTGATGTGCGTAGTGCTATATATCTATCTACAGTTTACTTGAGGCAGATATAGTGCTGCCGCACTGGAATACCATAACATAGTACACGATACCCCACCCAGTCACATTATACTGACACCGGGTCGACCAGTCGTAGCACTACCCATTATTTGCTCGTCAGGCATGGGTTACAAGTAACTACTATCATTTTTAAAGTCTTTGGTATGACTCGGTCAGGGGACTCGAACCCACGACCTCCCGAATGCAAGGCAGACGCTATAACCACTACACCACAATGTTTCGGTTTAAAGACGGGATTTATAAGTATGCAGTAAAAAAATAAATACGAGAAACTGATCTTCAACATCATTAAGAAAATGTCAAGTCTATGCTTCCTTGACAACGACAGTTCAACTTGAATTCAATATCATAAGTTCCTATAAAGTAACAAAATGTTGTGTTGGGTCTGTTTTTTCTTGTTTCTTCCGACTTGGAGACCAGTCTTATTTGTGTCTTCGTTACTTACGCAACAGGTGTATTTTGAGGCTTTTCTCTCAATTTTTTTCTGTTATTGATATTATAATTTGTAATATTCTATTAGCACATGTAATTGTTGTTAATTATAAAACATTCAATACAATAGACTAAAAACTTAAACAAATATTTGGAGAATGTTGCGTAAGTAACGGGTCCATATACTGTCATTTCTTGAAGTTAATATAAGCACATCTGTACATTGTTTTATCAGATAAAGCACTTTAAAACATTGTGACATGTTGTGTTGGGTCTGTTTTTTTCTCGTTTCTTTAGACTTAGAGACGAATTAAAAATATCAGCCTTGTTTGTGTCTTCGTTACTTACGCAACAGGTGTATTTTGAGGCATTTCTCTCAGTTTCTTTCTGTTATTGATAATTTGTATTATGCTATTATTGATTTTTAAATAGCACATGTAGTTGTTGTTATTTATAAAACATTCAATACAATAGACTAAAAACTTAAACAAATATTTGGAGAATGTTGCGTAAGTAACGCTGTCCGTATACTGTCATTTCTTGAAGTTAATATAACACATATGTACATTGTTTTATTCTGCTAAAGCGCTTTAAAACATTGTGATAAACATTTACAATTGTGGTAACAATATGCATTGTATCCGCCATCAATACACCCCATAGGACAGCTTGTTATGAACACAACAGAGCAGTACACTTTGACGAAGATGTTTCGTTTTTGTAGTAACCCTGAGTGCAACTATCATTTCTGTTATATGATTGAAAACCTTGGGAATTTGTCTTCCAAACACACCATAAAGTAAAACATTTAATGCTGTTTTATTTTGGGGTAGGTCAGTCATAGTTTTGGTCCCAGTATTGAATTCTTCCACAGTTACTAATACAGCAACATGAATAAGTACTAATAGAGCAACATGTGTAGGTACTAATACAGCAACATGAGTAAGTATTAATACAGCAACATAAGTATTAATACAGCAACATATGTAGGTACTAATACAGCAAAATATGTAGGTACTAATACAGCAACATGAGTAAGTACTAAAAAAGCAACATGTGTATGTACTAATACAGCAACATGAGTAAGTACTAATACAGCAACATGAATAAGAACTAATACATCCACATGAGTAAGTACTAGTGCAGCAACATGTGTAGGTACTAATGCAGCAACATGAGTAAGTACTAATACAGCAACATGTGTAGGTACCAATACAGCAACATGAGTAGGTACTAATACAGCATCATGAGTGTGTACTAATACAGCAACTTGTGTAGGTACTAATACAGCAATATGAGTAAGTACTAACACAGCAACATTAGTAAGTACTAAAACAGCAACATGTGCAGGTACTAATACTGCAACATGTGCAGGTATTAATACAGCAACATGTGTAGGTACTAATACAGCAACATGTGTAAGTACTAACACAGCAACATTAGTAAGTACTAAAACAGCAACATGTGCAGGTACTAATACTGCAACATGTGCAGGTATTAATACAGCATATGTGTAGGTACTAATTCAGCAACATGAGTAAGTTCTTATACAGCAAGAGTACTAATAAAGCAACATGTGTAGGTACTAATACAGCAACACATATATATGTACTAATACAGCAACATGAGTAAATACTAATACAGCAACATGTGTAGGTACCAATACTGCAACATGAGTAAGTACTAATACAGCAACATGTGTAGGTACTTATACAGCAACATGAGTAAGTACTAATACAGCACCATGTGTAAGTACTAATACAGCAACATGAGTAGGTACTTATACAGCAACATGAGTAAGTACTAATACAGCAACATGTGTGGGTACTAATACAGCAACATGTGTAAGTACTAATGCAGCAACGTGTGTAGGTACTGATGCAGCAACATGAGTAAGTACTAATACAGCAACATGTGTAGGTACTTATACAGCAACATGAGTAAGTACTAATACAGCAACGTATGTGTAGGTACTAATACAGCAACATGTGTAGGTACTTATACAGCAACATAATACAGCAACATATGTAGGTACTAATACAGCAACATGAGTAAGTACTAAAGAAGCAACATGTGTAGATACTAATACAGCAACATGAATAAGTACTAATACAGCAACGTGAGTAAGAACTAATACATCCACATGAGTAAGTACTAATGCAGCAACATGTGTAGGTACTAATACAGCAACATGTGTGGGTACTAATACAGCAACATGTGTAAGTACTAATGCAGCAATGTGTGTAGGTACTAATGCAGCAACATGAGTAAGTACTAATACAGCAACATGTGTGGGTACTAATACAGCAACATGAGTAAGTATTAATACAGCAACATGCGTAATTACTAATACAGCAACATGTGTATGTGCTAATACAGCAACACGAGTAGGTACAAATACAGCGACATGAGTAAGTACTAATACAGCAACATGTGTAGGTACTAATACAGCAACATGTGTAGGTACTAATGCAGCAGCATGAGTAAGTACTAATACAGCACCATGTGTAGGTACTAATGCAGCAACATGAATAAGTACTAATACAGCAACATGAGTAAGTACTTATACAGCAACATGTGTAGGTACTAATACAGCAACATGAGTAAGTACTTATACAGCAGCACGAATAAGTACTAATACAGCAACATGTGTAGATACTAATTCAAAAAGATGTGTAGGTACTAATACAGCAACGTGAGTAAGTACTAATACATCAAAGCACTAGAGCAGGTCCAACGCCGTGCCGCCCGCTATGTCTTCAATGACTACTCCAGCAAATCCCCAGGATGTGTCACTAAGATGCTGAATGACCTCAACTGGGAATCGCTAGAGACCAGACGAAGACATAACCGACTGTCCATGCTATACAGAATACAGCACGGTACAGTTGACATCCCCTTGGAGAAGTACTTGCACGCCAGTGACACCCGTACAAGAGGACAGCACCGATTCTTCCAGGAGAGAAAACCAGACAAGGCCTACTACAATTCATTCTTCCCAAGGACGGTGAGAGATTGAAATACACTCCCGTCTACAGTGGTCTCCTCGCCCTCACTGGAAGAATTCAGATCACTCCTCTTGGTGTGATCTGCTCCTTCATGACGACAAAGACAGCAGTGTAAATAATTTTACCAATTTTAACTGTACATAGTTTTTGGACTAGCTGTGCGCCATCAGCATGCCTAGTCACGCAGAGCTAATTACGATCTATGAAGATCCCAGCTCTTTACCTGGAAGAAGAAGAAGAAGAAGATGTGTAAACAAATAAAGTTACAGTAAGAACACATATTTAACCACTTTTAGAAACCACTACAGCAACATATGTGTGTACCAATACAGCAACAGGATATGTATAATTACTATAGTTGGTAACATGTTTAGATACAGCAACATAGAATAGAAAATAATAATATCTAATAAAAAAGCTTTGTATTTCCACAGTCTTAAAGCTGTGTATTTCCACAGTTTTAATAACATTAGGTCTATGCTATTCATCATAATTCATTGGCATAGTTATCAAAACTAAGACAGTGAAATAGACAATTTATGACGAAAAGCTTGTTTCTCAATAGTTTGGTGTGATATAATAGTCCCGTCTTTTTCAGAAGACCCGTCTTTTAGAATATGTAAACGTCATAAATTATCAAAATGGCGGAAGGAGACATGCAGGTAATATTTTTGTCCAATTTTTACATGATTTAAAACATTTTCTTATTTTCTTTTCATAAAAAGGTATTCTTAAAATGTAGATAAATACGTTATCTTACCGTCTTGATACATTTGCAGTGAGGTAGTTCGGTTAATGTGAAGAAACATGCATGTAGACACGAACTTCAGCATGAGTTGTGTCCCCTTAATATAAAAATAAAAACGTCGAGAAGATTCTTTGAGTTATGATTTCTTATATATAGACCTAGTTCTTTTCAAAATTGTTTTCCCAGTGTTGAATGTGTTATCTGAGCAAAGTTGTAATCCGGATCCACGTCGCTTCAGAACGTTTTTTAATTGCTGGATCAAATCTGGCATTGTCGCGTTACCACGTGACCACTCCGGGCCACTCAGATGAGGCTCGGTACTGAACAATCAATAGCAATGCAAAGGCATTTTTCACATTAGAAAATATTGGGAAACTGATTATTATTTTCTAAATAGTATCATCAAAATAGTCCATTGAGGAAAAAAAAGTAAGTTTATGAACCACCCCACATGCCAAAAAAAAATGTTTGTGTCCAACAATTGCCAATTTATCAGTTGTTCTGAAAAAAGCAACCTAGCTGATAAATATTGTTTTTCCCTTGCAATAAAGTCATACAGATGTTGATTTACAAAGTAATGTGTCAAATGAATGTTTCTTTCCCCTTTTCTTTTAATTATGTGCTACTATTTCCACAATTTGGTGTTAAAACCTGTCATCTTTGCTATGTAAACAAATGAGTACTCTAGTTCGATGGCCTACATGACTTAGGCCTAAAAAAAATAATTGTGTGGTTCGGGTCACCCGACCCTACCTACGAATACCCGCCGACCCTGACGTTTTTTTGGTCCATTTCGAAAAAGAAAAAGAAAAATCCGACCTACCCTACCTACCAATTTTGAACATGTTACCCGAACCACACAATTTTTTTTTAGGCCTTATCGTGACAATGTCAAGGTCAAATTTGAACAATTCTAAAAATGAAAAGTTCTCTCTTGATGAATGATAACATGTGTATGAATATTTAAAGTGTTATTTCACTACAGAATTCATGAGAATTATTAGTCTGAACAAGTTTCTAGTTCGAAATAAGACTCGAAATAGACAAGCTTGTTTGTAGTACCACGCATGCATTGAGTTGTCTGTTCTGATGTTAGCAGGTGTTGAAAAATGCGCAAATACACCACGAGTACGTCATTTTTGTGAGATTAAATATAAAACAAATTGAAGTACTTTATTTGTACATAAACTAGAGCATAATCATTCGATTTAATACTGAACTTCCAAAAAACGCACTTCGCTTCCATTTATTTTTCATCTACCAATAATTAACAAAAGCCATGAGCTCAATTACGTAATGTATGCAGTGTTTTCTTCCTATATTCAACATAAAAAGTTCCGCTTGTTAGTGTCTTAGCACTTAAAAAGTACGTAATTTGACGTACCCAACTCCAGGTTGGGATATTCCTAAATTCTAAATATAGCTTACACGGCGCCACCTATCAGGTTTTGCATTGCTACAATCAACATCTGCAAAATTCTAAATTTGTTCTGAAACCCATATATTTTGTTAATCTCTCTAAAATGTGAAAGTAATTTAGGCTTAAAAGAAAAAAATGTTTGTTTCCGCTAACCCGACCGACCCTTTTATTTAACCGCCGACCCTAACTTTTTTTATTGCAAAAAAAAAAAGAAAAAAAAGTTGAACCCGTGAAACGAGGTTTCTTATGGAGAAAAAAATAAATAAATAAAAATATGCCTCCAGTTAGATTTGAACACACGACCCCTGGGGTTTCCAGTGTACATTGTTAAATATTGAAAAATGGCCCTAACCATGTATTATCTAGGTATTAATACCTTCCCCAGTACTTTTTATCATATTAAAAGTGTTTTTTTCATTAACAAAAAATAAGGACATTTATTTAAAAATAAAATAATAAAATAAAAAGTTTTCCCTACCTACCTACCCTATTTTTAGCTCGACTGATCTCTGATCAGCAGAGCTTATGCCGTGGTGCGGCGTCCGTCTGTCCGTAAACTTTTATTTGTAGCGACTACTCCTCTGAAACTACTAGATGGATATTCATGAAACTTCACAGAAATAATGCCCATGAAGTCTAGTTGATCCTAGCAAAAATTCATGTTGATGTGAAATCTAAGATGGCCGCCAAAGCTAAAAATAGATTTTAAAAATACAAGTTTGTAGCGACTACTTCTTGAAAACTCGGGGCGTCCGTGGCCGAGTGGTTAACGTCTCTGACTTGAAATCACTTGCCCCTCACCGCTGTAGGTTCGATCCCTCAGGGGCCTAGGAATCTTTATGTGAGGAAGCTATCCAGCTGGCTTGCGGAACGTCGGTGGTTCTACCCAGGTGCCCGCCCGTGCACGAAAATTGCCCGGAGGGGCACCTGGGGTCTTCCTCCACCAATGGAAGCTGGAAAGTCGCCATATGACCTTAGCTGTTGGTGCGACTATAAAATCCAATTCAATTCTTGAAAACTCTAAGTGATATTGATATGGGACTTTTTCTAAAATGATCAGCATGATGTTGGTCCTTGACGAAAATCGTTTTGATTCAGCGTTAAACATGGCTGCCAGCGGTCATCTTTGTTTACATAGAGTTATATAATGAAAACTTGTAGGGACTACTCCTCTGAAACTACTTGACGAATTTTCATGAAACTTCACAGGAATGTTGCTCTTGGTGTCTAATTGATCCTAGCAAAATTTCAGGTTGGCCGGAAATTCAAGATGGCCGCCACGGCTAAAAATAATTTTTCAAAATACAAGTTTGTAGCGACTTCTTCTTGAAAACTATAAGTGATATTTGATATGGGACTTTATCTAAAATGATCAGCATGACATGATGTTGGTCCTTGTCAAAAATCGTTTTGATTCGACGTTAAACATGGCTGCCAGTGGCCATCTTTGTTTACAAAGAATTATATAGTAAAAACTTGTAGCGACTACTCCTCTGAAACTAGTTGGCAGATTTTCATGAAACTTTACAGGAATGTTGCTCTTAATGTCTAATTGATCCTAGCAAAATTTCAGGTCAGCCAGAAATTCCAGATGGCGGCCATGGCTAAAAATAGATTTTCAAATTACAAGTTTGTAGCGACTACTCCTTGAAAACTATAAGTGATATTGATATGGGACTTTTTCTAAAATGATCAGCATGACATGATGTTGGTCCTTGTCAAAAATCGTTTTGATTCAATGTTAAACATGGCTGTCAGCGGCCGTCTTTGTTTACATAGAGTTATATAATGAAAACTTGTAGCGACTACTCCTCTGAAACTACTTGATGGATTTTCATGAAACTTCACAGGAATGTTGCTCTTGATGTCTAATTGATCCTAGCAAAATTTCAGGTCGGCTGGAAATTCAAGATGGCCGCCACAGCTAAAAATAAATTTTAAAAAACAAGTTTGTAGCGACTACTTCCTGAAATCAAAATCAATCAGTAGAGCTTCAAGGTCATTGACCTCTTGTTTTTAAGCCGTTAGTGGAAACAAACCATTTTTTTTTGGGCCTTAGAGAAAATCTCAAAGGGAATGCAGAATGTTTGATATAAATTGTTATCCGATAGTATTTATATAGGGGAACACAGGGGTCCGGCTCATGTGCTATGTCACTAAATACCAGTTGAAATCGAACAAAAGTGTCCTACATGAGTTGGGAAGACATCTGAGTCCAGCAGCCATATCATAGAATAGAACATTATACAAGGGTAATCACTAGACATACAGGTCATTCTCACTAAGTTCAGTCTTTGCTGAATATTGTTTTAATTAAAAGAGCAAATCCTTTAACTCTACATGCCTCCTATACCCAAGTTTCAAGGTGTCCAACATTGGTATATATTTTAATACTCAATACAGTACCGAGAAATCGACATCGAAAGGTTGAAAAACTGGTCCAAATTTTTACTCGGAAGACCCCGTGCCTAAACAGAGTCTCTCTGTAAACAACAACTCTAACGGTAGTTGCGTACGAAACTAGACCAAAGATCATTTAGTCATTACCGCAGATAATGAATGCTGTTTTCCTTACCAGTTAATTCAATGGAAGCTACATTTTCTCTTCTGTTTAGGCCTAAAAAAAATAATATTGTGTCACCTGACCCTACCTACGAATACCCGCCGACCCTGACGTTTTTTTGGTCCATTTCGGAAAAAATAAATAACAATATAAAGTATGTATGTACACAAGTGAAGAGCAAATAGATTACAATTATAAGTACAGTAA
Source organism: Cyrtodaria siliqua (assembly GCA_037043455.1). Lineage (NCBI taxonomy): Eukaryota > Metazoa > Mollusca > Bivalvia > Adapedonta > Hiatellidae > Cyrtodaria > Cyrtodaria siliqua. The sequence continues at coordinate 142,186 of JAWPHD010001890.1, forward strand.
TTATAGTACATAATTCAGTGCATCTTTGCATTCATAAAAAACAACCCTTAAAAAAAAATATCCGACCTACCCTACCTACCAATTTTGAACATGTTACCAGAACCACACAATTTTTTTTTATAGGCCTTACAACCGTCAAATGTTGTTTCAATCAGCAGCCATATTGGTTTGGTACCCTTCCCCTACTGCGCTCGCTATTCTCTCTTCGAGCGCAGGTACCAGACCAATATGGCTGCCGATTGAAACAAAATTTGACGGTTGTTTTGAGATGGGACCATTTGAGTGCAGTCTTTGAATTTTAAAAGGAGGGAGCCTATTTTACTTTGGGTTCAGTAGGTCATCAAGGTCACATTGAACTGAACTAACTGAATCCTAAGACATTTTCCTCACTGTAACTTGCAGCTATTAGACCTACATTTTGAAACTTTACAGAAATAGTACCAATGTTAAAACAACAACCTCTATTCATTTTAAGCTTAGTAGGTCAGATGTCAGTGTCACCGTAACCTGATCATGACAAATTCCTTCCCAGCTGTTATTCACAAATATTTGATCTAGTCTTGAAACTTTATACAAATGGTGCTCTTCGTTAAAAAAACGTCCCCTATCAGTTATTTTTTTGTTAGAAGGTCAAAGGTAAGGGTTAAATTGACCTGACACCTAGGAAATGCTTTTAACATAAAAACTTTAGGAAACGGGCCTATAATTCCCCTTTAGGCGGCACCAGGGCCGTCTTTCTGTATTAGGGGAATGGGGTCGGGGCCGTGAAAGGGGGGGAATTATGCGTCGATTTTAAAGGAAAGGGGATTTTTTTGCTACAAAATTTGCATCAATTATATATCCGTTTTTTTTTTATTATTTAAGTAGCACCAAGAATGTACCATTCCAAATTACAAAAAGTATGCTGTTTTCCTGTATAGGAGTTTAACATTTTCTCTAATTTTTTTTTTTTTTTTTTTTAAGGGGAATTTTTCACAAGAAAAGGTGGAAAATATATACTTTTAGGGGAGGGGAATGGGGCCGAATTTCGACCCCCAAAAACGGTCAAACGCCGGTCCTGGGCACTCTTGTTAATTTATCACTATTTGTATCCACTCTTTGATTAAAAATGCATTCCCATTTATTGTAGAACTATGACGATTCAGACAGGGGAAACAGAAAGAGGAAAAGACACGACAGCGACGAAGATTCGGCAAAATTCCGAAAGTTGTTCATAGGTGGTCTGAGCTATGACACTTCAGATGACACATTGAAGACATACTTTGAAGAATGGGGAGAAGTGGTTGACTGCATTGTAATGAAAGAACCAGGGACAAAAAGGTTGGAATGTCGCACATTTGAAATATTTTATTTTTGCAGTTTTAATTTAAATACATTGGATTGTTTTGAAAATGAAATAGAACCATTTGATTTATTTGGTTGATACATGACGTGTAAAACTGTTAATTGACTTTTGTTTTAATATTTTTTCAGGGCTTTTTTTACTTCTATAATGGGCAGAAATTCGACTACTTACCTTTTTTTTCTCATACTATCTCAATATTTTTTGGTTTTGGACATTTATGGAAGAATGTACCATACCGTGCTAAATTATTGTACATTTGTTTCATAGTGTCCTCATCCCACAAAAACAATGTATGTATGTATTGACTAATATCGTATTTAATCTTTCAATACTTTTTTCAAAATTAGACACTCTTTACTTCACAAAATGACCAGGCTAGGGAGTGTTCACAGTATTTAGAAATAAAGCCCTGTTGTTCTTTATATGATGGCTATGTGTACTAGTGGTGTCCCGATTAATCGCTTATCAATCGACTACTGTAAAGAAAATCTGATTATTGATTATCAAGATACAAGTTCAATTAATCATCTGTGAGAGTCGCACTTTGTTTTGCCTTATGGCACCATGTTTTGAACTAGTTCCGGATCAGCGTCGTGTTTTAAACTAGTGCGATAACCATAGTATGGTATCGCCTATCAATGACATATTTTTGCTCTTTTTCTGTTTATTTTTTTATTGATGCTGGAAGGTATATGGTATCCATTTATTAATTTATAGTATTTAAGCAAAAATTGTCTTGTTATTAATAATAATAATAATGCTATAAAAATGGTAATTTTGTAATTTAAAAATACTTCTTACTGTCATCGACACATGGATTCCAATATTGTACTAGTCTACTGCTCTAATTTTTGCCCCTACATTTCAGATCTCGGGGTTTCGGTTTTGTGACGTACAGGGAGTCGAAGATGCTGGATGACTGTCAGGCATGCAGGCCTCATGTCATAGATGGAAGACAGGTGGACACAAAACGGGCCATGCCCAGAACTGTAAGTCTGGATGATTTATCACCCCTTCTTTCTCATGGTGCCAGTCATTTGTAGGTTGAGAAATCTGTATTGGACTTTGAGTCAATGTCAGTCTAACTGAAGTTTTTTATTAAAACATTACATACTTGTTGAAAGGATATTACCGGTATGTAAACTGATATAAAAATACTAAAAGTGGCTAAAGAAATCAGTCGTAGTAGTAGCAGGACAAATCTCGATCTATCGCCTCTTTGTTGACACTACTGGCATAAACGTGAGGGTGAAGAACTAAATTCTGCAAATCTTAATTGTTCGAAGATCATTTCTACTTCTGATATATATTCTTCCTATCAACATAGTTACGAAAAACCTTTATGATCTTAGTACATGTACATGTATTACTAAAGAAATACAAAGAGGCAATTGCAATTTCCCACCAAGCTAAATGGAAAAGGCTGAGCGATGATTCTGTCTTCATTTGCATATTTGTTACACTAGTATATTGTGATATTTATGTCATGGCTTTATAATGCTCACACACTGCAAGTTATGTGATAAATGTACATGTATATACCCCAAATGTCTTAAAATTAATGAAGACTTGTCTTGTAATAAACGTCTGAAGTGCAGTTTGTATTTTTACTATGAAAAATAGCTTCAGGGACTACTCCATACTAACCTGAATGATGGAGTTCTGTACTTCTTCTAAGCAGCTAGTTGTGTATGTCCAAAGTATGTGTATTCTGGGATGACCCAGGATATTGCATACTGTTCTTTTATTAAATTATCATTCCAGAATGTCAGCTCAATTTCTTATACACCTCATGCTCATGTATGTCTTATGTCAGTACATGTATAGTTAAAGAAAGACATAATTGTAGATCTACAATCGTTGGTGTAAATAGTGTCTGTCATAGCTTCAGTAAGTGATTTCCTACAGAGGACTGCTTTCTGGATTGCATTTGCCCATACCGAGTAATATTATCATGATCTTCGCTTAAGCAAAAGACTGCTCAAGGCAAGTTGGTGGTGTACATATGGTATATAAATTAAACATGGGTTACTTGTTGCTATAGCATGGAAATGCAAAATTTCACAAAGTATAATTGTTGTTTTCTTCTGATTTTAAGGGCAAGGGGGAGGTAAGTGCACATTTATTTCACCAAGGCCTGCTGCCTTCATTGCAAATCTGCATTTCAAATGTAGATTTTTTATTAAGCAGTTTCACGTTTGTGCGACTCGGAAATTTACTATTTTCATCCATCTTGAGTTGAACCTACAGTTCCATCAATCACCTGTAAATACTACAATGTAAATCTATGCTAGCTGATCTGCAGACATCATATGATCCAACAGATTATACAGAAAATGTGACATATATATATTAAAACTTGTGTCTTATGAAACAAAAATAGTCGTTAAATAGTGTCTCGGGATGTCATGTATTTGAATTTTATTTTAAAATTAACTTAATAAATCTATCCCATTCATCCTTTTTTCAGATCACCTGAGCCTAAGGCTCAAGGTGATCTATTGGGATCACTCTTCGTCCATCGTCCGTCGTCGTTAACTTTTCTTCAGACAACTTCTCCTCAGAAACCGCTTGGCTAATTTTTACCAAACTTCACATGGATGATCCTTAGATGAATGCTTTTTAGATTTGTTAAAATTAGGTTAGCGCGACATCCAAGATGGCCGCCATTACCATATACGGTCGAAACCTTAAAAAAATCTCAGGAACCGCTGGACAGATTTCAAGATTATTTTTTAAAATGATCACCAATGCCTAGACTATCAACTTTGTTGAAATGAAGTCCCCAGGGTCAAAAATGACCGTGCCTCGGGGGTCCAAAGTTTGTATATTGAGATTTTGCATGTTTTTCATATAGACATATAGGAAAAAACTTTAAAAAATCTTCTTTGAAACCACAAGGCCATCCTTAAAAATATATTTGTTTGCTGTTTCCCGACCCAGGATTTTATAAGTGGGTAGGTAGGTAGGTAGGTAAATAATTTTTTTTGGCCAAAGACAGTAAAAAAACATAAGAAATTAAAGAAAAATATACTAAAAACAGTAAAAAAAAAAAATTGTTAAAGAATTGCTATAAAAAGTTTTGGGTAGGGCCCTTTTAGGTGGGTAGGTAGGGAAACAGCAAACCAACAATTTTTTATGGTCGGCCCAAGGCACAGAGCTCTCATGTATCACATGTAGCATCTGCTTATGGTCCTCTACTAAGTTTGTTCAAATGGTGACCCTGGGGTCAAATTTGTCCCCGCCCTGGGGGTCATAGTTTTACATAGACAAATATAGGGGGGGAAAAAAAATCTCCTCGGAAACTACAAGAGCCAGAGGTTTGATATTTTGCATTTACTATAAGCTTATGGTCCTTTACCAAGTTTGTTCAAATGGTGACCCTCGGGTCACATGTTTACATATACATGTATAGGGTAAAACTTAAAAAATCCTTCTGAATCTGCAAGAGCCAGAGGTTTAATATTTTGCATTTGCTATAAGCTCATGGTCCTCTACCAAGTTAGTTCAAATGGTGACTCACGGGTTACATTTGGCCCCACCCTGGGGGTCACAGTTTTACATAGGCTTGTATAGGGAAAAACTGAAAAAAATCTTTTTCTCTGGAACTGCAAGAGCCAGAGGTTTAATATTTTGCATTTGCTATAAGCTTATGGTCCTCTACCAAGTTTGTTCAAATGGTGACCCTGGTGTCAAATTTGGCCCCGCCCCGAGGGTCACAGTTTTACATAGACATATATATATAGGGGAAAAAAATCTTCTCTGAAACTGCAAGAGCCAGAGGTTTAATATTTTGCATTTACTATAAGATTATGGTCCTCTAACAACTTTGTTCAAATGGTGACCCTGGGGTAAAATTTTACCCCGCCCCGTGGGTCACAGTTTTGCATAGACTTATATAGGAAACACATTAAAGTCTTCTTCTCTGGAACTACGAAAGCCATAGGTTTAATATTTTGCATTTACTATACTCTTGTGGTCCTTTACCAAGTTTGTTCAAATACCAAGTTTGTTCAAATGGTGACCGTGGGGTCACATTTGGCCCCGCCGAAGGGGTCATGTTTTACATAGACTTGTATAGGGAAAAACTTAAAAAATCTTCTTCTCTGAAACCACAAGGCTCTCGTATATTACATTTGGCCCTGCCCAAGGTGTTACACTCTAGCACCTTGATTTTGTATTTGATATTAACCAAACTTTGTCTGTGTCTTTATATCAATGTTGTTATACACAACAGAGCTCACATTTCTTGAACAATCTTAACCAAACTTGCACAGATTGTATATGACCATAAGATTTCAAAGAAGTTTCATAATGTGCCAGTACTCAGGTGATCGATTTAGGGCCATCTTGGCCCTCTTGTTTCTTAATCTTCTTGGTGAGAGAAGGAAACCTATTGTTATTTAGGTCGGTAGGTCAAATGTTAATGTTGCCATGATCTCATATGGACAATAAGCATTCCACTGATAGCACAACACCTTCTCTAATGAAAATTTATAGGTACATTGCCCTTGGGTCAATATGTCGAAGGTCAAGGTCACTACGGTCTTGTATGGACAAACACATTCTGAGCAATAACGGAAGTATAAGTCATGAAACGTCATAGGTAAATAGCCTTTGGTATCAGGAAGAACGCTTCCAGCTTTTGGGGTCAGTAGGCAATTAAGGTTTCCTTGATAATAACCTAATCCTAAGAAACACTTTGGTTTGCCAACAAACCCTATCAATAACCGTAGCAAACGGTCAGTCAGAAATATTTCTGCTAGATATCTTAGCATTGTTCTGTTTGCCATGATCTTAACAGGGTCCGCGTACGCAAGGAGAGAACAAGGAGTCTGTGTACAAGTTGTTTGTTGGTGGTATACGAGATGTCACAACCAGCGAGAAAATCAAGGAGGTTTTCGAACAGTTTGGCAAAGTCACGCACGTGGAACTGATGATGGACAAACAGACAGGCAGACACAGGGGATTTGCCTTCATTACATTTGAGGATACCGACTCCACTGATAAGGCAGTCAGTAAGTATGGTCCAGTGTCTGAAAGTTTAAGTTACAATAAGTAAGGGCCTGATCTTAAAGTGTATCACTATGTTACATTCGGTAAGGGCCTGTGTTTGACAGTTTGTTAAGTCAGTAAGGACCTGGGTTTTACCTGTATGTTACGTTTGGTAAGGACCTGTATGAGAAAATATTTGAAGTCAGTATTTAAAGTCAGTAATGGTCTGGATCTTAAGTGAATGGTGCAATCAGGAAGGGCCTGGATCTTGAAGTTTATGTTGCATTTGATATGGACCTATGTCTGCAGGTATGTCTAGTCAGCAAAGGCTTTGGTCTGCAAGTATAAAGTTACATACAGTAAAGGCGTGGGTCTGCATGTATAATTTATAAAAGGACAATAATAGTCTTGGGTCTGCAAGTAAGTTATATACAGTAAACGCGTGGGTCTGCAAGTATAAGTTATATTCAGTAAAGGTGTGGGTCTGCACATATAAGTACAGACAGTAAGGGTCTGGGTCCGCTAGTATTCATAAATTTCACATGACATCATCAAAATAATTTGACCAATCAGTGATCAATAAAATAAAAGACGGCCACATTCTGGTAGGGGGTAAACTCGGTGTTTATCGTTGGTGCTCAACTGACTTTAGCCCTTTATAAAACTAGTTTGTAGTGTTAATTATATTAAAAGCTTTATTTTTTGTGTACATCGATGTATCTTATTTTGGTGTTGTCTGATTTTAAAACACCAATATGGATACATTTAATCATTTAATTTAAATCATGGTCTAATATTTTCATTTTTCATATAGAGATTGAGGATAAAGTCCGAGTAAACCCCTTTATTTTCACCTACTGAATATCTCAACCTACCGGAAGTTGACTGGACGTGAAAGTTATGAATAAGAAATATTTTGTTTTATTATTCAGTGATTCATTTTGAAATCTGCATTAATGAGTCCCTGGGACTCACATATTTTGAAACAATGGGTCCAAACTAAAAACAATGGGTCCCAGGATTTTTTCTATGTAACATTTGTTACAAATAATCTATATAACATAATATTCCAGGGACTTATTTATGCAGATTTAAAGTTAAGAACAGAAATAGCATGTAAGAGTTGAGTGCTGAAAGTTTTGACTTTTTGCTAACTTTGTCATACCATTTACCTTGTTATTGTCAGTACAAACTGAACAGAACAAGAAGTCTTCAGCGCCCTTTTCTCTGGGTACATAGCGTATCCAAGAGTAGAGCCCAAGCCACTTGATCAGAAATTTGCGATCTTTTTTCTTTTCATAATTACCTTCAGACTCATCGTTATTGTTCGAGTTTACGCTTGGATTATTATTTTTTGGTTCTTCAGCCGAGATAGTTCTCATAAAGGATGTTAATTTAAACTGTTGTGGGTCAATTTTTATAACTTTTTTCGGTGGCATTTTTTGTTTGTGGCATATTTTGTTTATCATCCGGGACTTCCATACAAGCGAACACCAACAGTTAATAAAACGCCGTTACCGATTGGATGAGAAATATATTTTAACCAATCAGAATACGCGTACAACATTGTCAGTGCGACGATAGTCACGTGACCGGTGATAGTGCGTTCTACTTTACAAACCGGTGTTGAGTTATATTTGTTATCGCCGCGCATCGAAATTGTTTATTTACCACCTGTAAAATTTGGAATTTTTTAGCAATGCGTTCGTAGGACGCACATGTTTAAGAATGATGCGTCCTCAGAAAAAAACTTGCGTCCTACGCAGAGCAAAATGAATCACTGATTATTATGTCAAAAAAATGAGGTTGCTATGGCAACAGAAATTGTAAAAAATATACAAAATACACTGTTACTAGAAAAATGGTTTATGCACAATAACTTAAGTTAGAAATGAGATATTGGAATACAACATTATGGGTACATGGCCTATATGAACAGTGAGCTTGGGATTGCATTTGGGGACACGGTCTCTAAAAATAGAGGAACATGGTAGCATGTCTCACTAACTATTGTTAGGAATGATGTATTGGCCTGAAACTGTAGTGTAGGTAGCTTATATGATAGGCATGTTTGGGATTGCATTTGGGGCCACTGGGATCAAGGTCAAGGTCACTGTTATTAAAAATAGAAAAAGTGTTTCTGCTCAATAACTTGTTAATAATGAGATATTAGAATTATGGGTAGGTGGCTTATATGAAAAGGACATTTGAGATTGCATTTGGGGTCAAGGTGAAGGTCACTGTTACTAAATATAGAAAAAGTGTTTCTGCTCACTTTACTTAGGAATGAGATATTGGCCTGAAACTTGGTGTTTAGGTGGCTTATATGAAAAGCAAGTTTGGGATTGCATTTATGGTCAAGGTCACTTATTGAAAAAAAATGCCCGGTAGGGGACGTGTATTGCTCTGCAATAATTAAGCATCTTGTTTTGTTCTTATATTTTATGCTTGTGTTCCTATCAAGACTACCAGTTTAGAGTTGTCATGCTAGTTTGCCCTGATATACCTCCCAGAACCTTTATTTGATCCTGTGTTGTTAAAATATGTTGTATAATCCCCAAAATCATATTATTTCCAGTTAAGAAACACCTGGACATTGACAACAAAATGGTGGAAGTCAAAAAGGCAGAGTCGAGGCAATCTGTGAGATGTAAGTGCTGATTTTTAGCTCTACTGATCAGAGATCAGCAGAGCTTATGCCGTGGTGCGGCGTCCGTCGTCCGTCCGTCCGTCCATCTGTCTGTCCGTCTGTCCGTTAACTTTTATTTGTAGCGACTACTCCTCTGAAACTACTGGATGGATATTCATAAAACTTTACAGAAATGTTGCCCATGAAGTCTAGTTGATCCTAGCAAAAATTCATGTTGATGTGAAATCCAAGATGGCCACCAAAGCTAAAATAGATTTTTTAAATTCAAGTTTGTAGCGACTACTTCTTGAAAACTATAAGTGATATTGATATGGGACTTTTTCTAAAATGATCAGCATGACATGATGTTGATCCTAGTCAAAAATCTTTTTGATTCAACGTTAAACATGGCTGCCAGCGGCCATCTTTGTTTACATAGAGTTTTATAGTAAAAACTTGTAGCGACTACTCCTCTGAAACTACTTTGCGGATTGTCATGAAACGTTACAGGAATGTTGCTCTTGATGTCTAATTAATCCTAGAAAAATTTCAGGTCGGCCGGAAATTCAAGATGGCCGTCACAGCTAAAAATAGATTTTTAAAAAATAAGTTTGTAGCGACTACTTCTTGAAAACTATAAGTGATATTGATATGGGACTTTTTCTAAAATGATCAGCATGACATGATGTAGATCCTTGTGGAAAATTATTTTGATTCGACGTTAAACATGGCTGCCAGTGGCCATCTTTGGTTACATAGAGTTATATAGTAAAAACTTGTAGCGACTACTTCTCTGAAACTACTTGACGGATGTTCATGAAACTTCACAGGAATGTTGCTCTTGATGACTAGTTGATCCTAGAAAAATTTCAGGTCGGCCGGAAATTCAAGATGGCCACCACAGCTAAAAATAGATTTAAAATAAATAAGTTTGTAGCGACTACTTCTTCAAAACAATAAGAGATATTGATATGGGACTTTTTCTAAAATGATCAGTATGACATGATGTTGGTCCTTGTCGAAAATCGTTTTGATTTGACGTTAAACATGGCTGCCAGCGGCCATCTTTGTTTACATAGAGTTATATAATGAAAACTTGTAGCGACTACTTCTCTGAAACTACTTGACGGATTTTCATGAAACTTCACAGGAATGTTGCTCTTAATGTCTAATTGATCCTAGCAAAATTTCAGGTCGGCCGGAAATTAAAGATGGCCGCCACGGTTAAAAATAGATTTTCAAAAAACAAGTCTGTAGCGACTACTTCCTGAAATCAAAATCAATCAGTAGAGCTTCAAGGTCATTGACCTCTTGTTATTTTATGCTTTGCAACGACATCAGATAAAATTGGTATCTCACTGGTTTTTGGGACTACTTTTTTACAATTGAGACTCATTTGTTTGCGTGTATTTTTGGAAAAAAATGATATTTTGAACATAATAAATTGTCTGTAAAGATGGGGCTACACGTGAGGAATTGAAATATCTGATCGGCTATTAAAACGCTGTAAAACATGACTAAAGCATTAAATAAAAAGAACATTTGTTTTTTTGTTGGCCAATCTTGAGAATGCCCTTTTCGAAGATCACTCGATGAAATAAATTTCGATCTCACACTGAAACCCCTCCCCCATCGACCCCCCACCCCTCCCCCAAATATTCTCTATATAGTCAGGCCTTCGCAATGATTGAATATTGGAAGAACTGTTAATCAGGGCCTCAATCAATTAAAGTTTATTGTTACTATTTCTCTATTAGGATTTGTTTGTAAAAAAACTTGCTGCACAATGTAATTTGATGTTCAGTTTTGAATTAGGTATGTGTTCAATGTGTATATAAGTGCATATAACTTTCACTATAATTACAAATTCATGAATATGTGATCAGTCTTTTATCTAAGTACAACTATATATCCAAGAGGGGCCTCACTTAATGTAATACAACTGTAATAGATGTTATAATTTCTTTAATGTGTTGTTTCTCTTTGTTTAATTTTTTTATTTTTATGAGTGAGAATAAAGAGACATGTTGTTTCTGAAAATAGTTAAATTGCTCGAAATAATATTACAAAAACAAACCTTTAAGGGCCTCATTTAATTTATGTTTTGGTTGAAAATGAATTTTTTTATACATATTTGGAAATCATTGTAAATGTAAAATAAATTAAAGGTAATAGGAATTGAAGATCATTCTTTGTTACAAGGTTATAAAAATAACTAATGTTTTACAATTTTTAAACATTTTAAATACCCTTATTAGGGCCTTAACTACTAGATAATACATGTTCTTATTTAGAATAAAGACTTAAATTGCATAAGCAGTGTCATGGCAACATAATGGTAACGTAATACTTAAACTGCATGCACTAATTCACGAAGAGAACATTTTATTTAACATACATTCAGTTTTAGTATAAAATTTACCAAAATACCCCCTTTGGATCTCTGTTACATTAACAGAAGCGCATAAACATGATTTTTTTATTTAAAAAACTAGGTTAATACTTTTTATGCATAAATCAATCAAAATATTTGAATCGATTGTATAAAACAATATTATTATTTTAATAATTGTAGTATATTTTTTAAATTTAATAGAGGGCCCCATTTGGGCCTCATAATTATGGGTTAAAGGGCCTCTCATGCTTGTCTCCTGGCATTTTTTAAAAGCACGTATCCTTAAGTTGAACTGGTTAACGTTTGATGCTTTTTACACCTTTCCCACAATTTGACCTATTTTTGTTACATATCAAGCAGAGTATGGCTGCCAACTGCCATCTTTGTTTACATAGAGTTATATAATGAAAACTTGTAGCGACTACTGCTCTGAAACTACTTGACGGATTTTCATGAAACTTCACAGGAATGTTGCTCTTGATGTCTTATTGATCCAAGCAAAATTTCAGGTCGGCCGGAAATTCAAGATGGCCACCATGGCTAAAAATAGATTTTCAAAATACAAGTTTGTAGCGACTACTTCTTGAAAACTCTAAGTGATATTGATATGGACTTTTTCTAAAATGATCAGCATGACATGATGTTGGTCCTTGTCAAAAATCGATTTGAGTCGATGTTAAACATGGATGTCAGCGGCCATCTTTGTTTATATAGAGTTATATAATGAAAACTTGTAGCGACTACTCCTCTGAAACTACTTGACGGATTTTCATGACACTTCACAGGAATGTTGCTCTTGATGTCTTATTGATCCTAGCAAAATGTCAGGTCGGCCGGAAATTCAAGATGGCCGCTACGGCTAAAAATAATTTTTCAAAATACAAGTTTGTAGCGACTACTTCCTGAAATCAAAATCAATCAGTAGAGCTTTAAGGTCATTGACCTCTTGTTCAAATTGTTCTGCAAGACTTCATCTCCAACAGTAGAGACAAGTTGCATTCCCTGACGTGTGTAATTGAGACATCTCCAATAGTTGAAACCATATGGAAAATGTCTAAATGAGACCCCCCAAGTAGTTTCAAAATCTGGGACATGGTCTCCAGTAGTTGAAACAGTATGTGACATGTAAACCAGACATCATGTAGTTGAAATATAACATGTCTAGAAACAAGACATTGCTGTAGGTGAAATAGGACATGTCTAGAAACAAGACATTGCTGTAGTTGAAATAGGACATGACTAGAAATGAGACATAGCTGTAGTTGAAATAGGACATGTCTAGAAACAAGACATTGCTGTAGTTGAAATAGGACATGTCTAGAAATGAGACATTGCTGTAGTTGAAATAGGACATGACTAGAAACGAGACATTGCTGTAGTTGAAATAGGACATGACTAGAAACGAGACATTTATTACTGTAGTTGAAATAGGACATGTCTAGAAACAAGACATTGCTGTAGTTGAAATAGGACATGTCTAGAAATGAGACATTGCTGTAGTTAAAATAGGACATGACTAGAAACGAGACATTGCTGTAGTTGAAATAGGACATGACTAGAAACGAGACATTGATTACTGTAGTTGAAATGGGACATGTCTAGAAACAAGACATTGCTGTAGTTGAAATAGGACATGTCTAGAATCAAGACATTGCTGTAGTTGAAATAGGACATGACTAGAAACGAGACATTGCTGTAATTGAAATAGGACGTGTCTAGAAACAAGACATTGCTGTAGTTGAAATAGGGCATGCCTATAAACGAGACATTGCTGTAAATGAAATAGTCGGAAGCATGTCTAAACAAGACATTGTTGTTGTTCAAATAGTCGAAGACATGTCTAAACAATACATCACTGTAAATGAAATAGTCGAAGGCATGTCTAAACAAGACATCATTGTAAATAAAATAGGCGGAGGCATGTCTTAACAAGACATCACTGTAAATGAAATAGTCGGAGGCATGTCTAAAGACATTGCTGAAGTTGATAGTCCAAGACATGTCCAAACAAGCCATCACTGTAGTTGCAATAGTCCAGGACAGTGTAGAATCAAGACATCTCCAGTAGTTGAACTAGTCAATGCTATATGTTTATTATTTTGCTCTATAGAACAATTTATATCAGATCTGATCACCTCTAGTCTGGACAAGTAGGCTTTTGGTTAGGAAAATGATTTCCGAAAGTACCTGTCCAACTACCTTAAACAGGGTCTGACACTTTAAAATGATCCTTGTCGGTTTATTATGATGTTAAGAAGACATTATTTATTTTCCATTGTAGATAAGGGCAACATGGGAAATGGTGGAATGGGGATGGGGATGGGAATGGGAATGAATAAAGGTAAGAGTTAACTTTTGTATTTGTAAACTTTTGATATAAAACATCGTTAAAACCAAATAGGAAATATTTATCCAATTTGTTGTTGTTAAACCACTTCCAAGAGCTGCATTTCTACTAACATATCTATTAGAAATTGACAGATGTTTTGAAATACGGGTAACACATTTCTCGAAATTGTGAATAAAATTGGAAGGAGATTTAACTCCGACTTTGTTATACCAGTCTTTCATCCCAGACATGAGTTGTGCTAAGTAGGATTGATATTTTGCATGAAACATCAAAATGTCAGTTAGGTGCAGAAATAATAATAAGACATGGTTAATTATACCAGAAAGACAAAATTAACCAGTCCTTAAAAAAATATCGACACAATGCAAGGTTATATATGACGGTCTATTTTTAGCTCGACTGATCAGAGATCAGCAGCTGATCAGAGATCAGCAGAAGCAGAGCTTATGCCGTGGTGCGGCGTCCGTCTGTCCGTAAACTTTTATTTGTAGCGACAACTCCTCTGAAACTACTGGATGGATATTCATGAAACTTTACAGAAATGTTGCCCATAAAGTCTAGTTGATCCTAGCAAAAATGCATGTTGATGTAAAATCCAAGATGGCCGCCAAAGCTAAAAATAGAGTTTTAAAATACAAGTTTGTAGCGACTACTTCTTGAAAACTATAAGTGATATTGATATGGGACTTTTTCTAAAATGATCAGCATGACATGATGTTGATTCTTGTCAAAAATCGTTTTGATTCAACGTTAAACATGGCTGCCAGCAGCCATCTTTGTTAACATAAGAGTTATATAGCAAAAACTTGTAGCGACTGCTCCTCTGAAACTACTTGGCGGATTGTCATGAAACTTTACAAGAATGTTGCTCTTGATGTCTAAATGATCCTAGCAAAATTTCAGATCGGCCAGAAATTCAAGATGGCCGTCACAGCTAAAAATAGATTTTTAAAAAATAAGTTTGTAGCGACTACTTCTTGAAAACTATAAGTGATATTGATATGGGACTTTTTCTAAAATGATCAGCATGACATGATGTTTATCCTTGTGGAAAATTATTTTGATTCGACGTTAAACATGGCTGCCAGTGGCCATCTTTGGTTACATAGAGTTATATAGTAAAAACTTGTAGCGACTACTCCTCTGAAACTACTGGACGGATGTTCATGAAACTTCACAAGAATGTTGCTCTTTATGTCTAGTTGATCCTAGAAAAATTTCAGGTCGGCCGGAAATTCAAGATGGCCGCCACAGCTAAAAATAGATTTAAAATAAATAAGTTTGTAGCGACTACTCCTTCAAAACTATAAGAGATATTGATATGGGACTTTTTCTAAAATGATCAGTATGACATGATGTTGGTCCTTGTCGAAAATCGTTTTGATTTGACATGGCTGCCATCTTTGTTTACATAGAGTTATATAATGAAAACTTGTAGCGACTACTTCTCTGAAACTACTCGACGGATTTTCATGAAACTTCACAGGAATGTTGCTCTTAATGTCTAATTGATCCTAGCAAAATTTCAGATCGGCCGGAAATTCAAGATGGCCGCCACGGTTAAAAATAGATTTTCAAAAAACAAGTCTGTAGCGACTACTTCCTGGAATCAAAATCAATCAGTAGAGCTTCAAGGTCATTGACCTCTTGTTTGTGGAGGCAGACCGCCCACTTTTCCTGGGTAGAACCAGTACTGTACACATTCTTACGGATGACGGGAGGTGTACAGTACTGGTTCTACCCAGGAAAAGTGGGTGGTCTGCCTCCAAGGGCTGGCGTGGCGCAGTCGGTAGCGCGGCGGATTTGTAACCGGAGGCCCCGGGTTCAATCCTCCGTGGTGCCACTGTGTTCCGTCGGCGTGTTCTTGGGCAAGACACTTTTCCTTAGCCTCGTCCGTCGGATGGGGACGTAAACCGGGCGGTCCCGTGTATCGGTCTATCCTCCGAGCACGTTAAAGAACCATAGGAATCTATTCGATAATAAGAGTAGGGCAGGTTCCCGGATTCCTATGTATCCTTCCCCTCTCTCTGGGGCGGCTCTAAATAACCTATACTGTGTTGATGAGCCGTTAAACAACATTCAATTCAATTCCACCACAAAAAAAATCAACCGTCATATATAACATTGCATTGTGTTGAAAATGACGTAAAATACCACACAAACAAACAAGCATTCTCTAATGTCAGTGACCAAAATTAAGATTTTTAGGCTCTTACTAAAAAAGCAAGTGCCAAGATTTCTATTTGCTATTTTAATCACGGGACTTGCATTATTTAATAATTTAGAGCCTTCGATTCATTGTTGCATGAATGCTATACATGTAAATTATGACATTTTAAAACTCAGCCAGAAGCAACAATGTAATAATGCATCAATATACTTACTATGCACCTATATGGCTGTTAGATGAATATGTTCAGTGAATAAACGTAGATTTACACCATGTTTCTTTTATTACTTGCACAAGTAAGCAGGTGCTAATATTTTCTACTTGCATTTATTTAGCAAGTAAATAGTGTTAAATTTGAACCCTGAATGTCCCAATATAAATGAAATTGCAGACAAGAAACTTGTATTTAGTATATTAAATTTTCAGGAAACAACATGGGAAAAGGCAACATGGGCATGGGTAACAATACTATGGGCATGGGGATGGGAATGGGAAATACAGGCATGGGAATGGCTAACAACATGGGTGGTGGGTATGGTATGGGAATGAACAGCATGGGCATGGGTGGTAATATGGGGGCTATGGGGATGGGAAATAATATGGGGGGTATGGGGATGGGAAATAATATGATGGGGATGGGCATGGGAAATATGGGAGGTATGGGTGGAAATATGGGGGGTATGGGGATGGGAAATAATATGGGGGGTATGGGCATGGGAAATAATATGGGGGGTATGGGCATGGGCATGGGAAATAATATGGGGGGTATGGGTGGAAATATGGGGATGGGTGGCAATATGGGGATGGGAATGGGTAATAACATGGGAGGAATGGGGATGGGCAATATGGGGGGCCAGGGGATGGGAATGGGCAATAATCAGATGGGAATTACTGGCACCGCAGGCAAAGGGGCATCAAGCACTGGCACAAACGATGTTGACACTAAGAGTACCGTCGGTACATACAATCAAGGGACAGCAAATACAGCAGGGACTGGTCAAATGGGCACTGGTCAAATGGGAAACCAGCTGGGAATGGGAAACAATCAAATGGGTATGATGGGGAATCAGATGGGAATGATGGGAAATCAACAGGGAATGATGGGAAATCAACAGGGAATGATGGGAAATCAAACAGGAATGATGGGGAACCAAATGGGCATGATGGGAGGTAATCAGATGGGAAACCAGGCTGGTTATGGAATGCAGCAAGGAAACCAGACTGGTTACAATGCACAACAGGGGAACCAGATTGGCTATGGTCAGCAGCAGGCAATCGGAGGAACGACTGATAACCAGACTAATAGTGCATATAACGCAAGCAATCAAGGATGGACTGGTAAGCCTGTTATAAGAGTCTGTTATGAAAACCATTCAATGCCATTAAAGTTCTAAGAAAAACTTAATTGGATGTATTTTGATTGAATCTAGGCTCTGTTTATAGCTTTGTTAAGCATTATTTTCGTTAGTTGTATATCACACTGGTAAACCGGCGACCGAAAGATCAGCTGGCTACCGAAAGATCAGCTCAAAGCAATAAGGTACCCATCAACACTGGGGTAAGTATTTCTACTCGTTGGATACGTTACTCTCAACATTTTTAAAAAAGAAATGGTTCTCCGTGTTGCTGAATGAACGATACACGAATGTGTGTAAATGTCTTTGCATTATGTCAAATATTTTGTGAGATATGGCGAGTTAAACGTTAATGTTTCTCAAAAAGATGTCAATTCTGAAGTCTATACCCTAAATATTTATAAAATATTCAATACTGAGGTAAAACAGGTATACGATTAAAACAATTTATATTTAATGTAAAACGTGTATAATTTTTACTGCAAGAATCCACGTATTAAAAAAGTTATGAGTATTTAAACTACAACTGTCGGTAAGAAAATGCGCCCGAATGGCACAGCTCCGAAAATTATTGGCGCCCCGAAAGATCAGCCCTGAAATCAACTTGAGAAAATCGCATTTTTGTGACCAGACGGGTGTTTTATTAGTATCTCACCATCATTTAAAGTATTCAAGAAAGGGTTGTGAAAAAGAACAATAAACCAATGACAAATACGGCATTATTGATTTTATTTATGCAGTTAAATGTTAGATTAACAGTGTCATAAGGAAAGTCATCAGTGTCATCCACCACTGCATACACGTTCATGTTTTTTTTTTAAATTTATATCTGAACGTGTGGCCGCATGAAGAACATTTAAATGGTTTTATTCCTTGGTGTATGTGCTGATGGGCTTCAAACGTCAGTCTTTGGGCGAACACTTTATCACATGTAGAGCACTTAAATTTGGGTATCGTATCAGCATGTTTGCATGCAATATGTCGCTCTAAATTCTGTTTACATGTGTAGCATTTTCCGCATGTAACGCACAAGTGGTTAGATGAATGACATTTCCCGTTGTGTTGAGCTAAATTAACCTCGGTATCAAAAAACATTGTGCATTTCGAGAATCTATAAAAAGTGTCGCTGTGCACCTTAATGTGTCGCTTGAGACTACTCTTGAGTTTAAACGTCTTATTACATATTGCATATTGGTGCCCGTCTTCACTCGGGTCCATCACTACCTCCGCAGATATATCGAGAAAAGACCCATCTATCACAGAGATATCAAGGATTGATTTCTCTAGGTCTGAAATGTCCATATTGTGTCCATGGCCCTGAAATCGATAAATATTTTATTAAAATATGCCCGATACCCATAGTCCATGAGAATCTTTCTCAAACTAAACATGACATGTACGTATGGTGACCGTGTGTGTTATAATTATCTCACATACACACCTATACCACAATTAAGAAGACTTAGAAACGCCGTTCAAATATTGCATTATATGGAAAGGTAAGATCCCTTTATCAACGCCCCTGGTATTCTATTTTCAGAATAAACCAGAACATATACAATGATCCCAAAGGACCAGAAAATAATAACTACATTATGAGTGAAGTCTCGTTACCATATCACAAAATGTATACCCTCTGGTGATGAGATATCGATGTGTCAACTTTACGGTCATGATCACTACACGGATGAAAGTGAATATAACATAATGACGGGTTATTGCCGATGCTTGACAATAATAACAAACAAAGAGGCTCTAAGTCTCATTGATATTCAGGGTAAAGCTTCTCACAAGATTCAGCAGGCCAGACTAGCATCCGTTAAAACTAATCACGTGATTACTGAATTTTAATGAAGTCGCGTTCGGTGTAGTAAGTGAGACAAAGTAAAAATAAAATCTTAAGTGCGCAATTAATAATACTATCCCAAATATAAAAGTATATTGACTTTCAGTACCATACTAGCGCGCGAAAAACCTTGGTGTTTTTATCGGTGCGATTCATCCTAAATGCGTTTAATTTGATCAAATTTTAAATATTTCCAAACCTTGTACCATGAACTTGAGTAGATTTAGTGTAGGTCCGTGGTTTTACGCATTAATTTATTTTATGATATGAAACAAGAATAGCTCCACTGCCAAGGATGGGAACACGCGTTATTAACGAAAGAATGTGAAATTATTTGAAGTCTTCTACTTTGTGTTCAAAGCACGTGCATGCAAGAATAACACGATTACTGTAAATGAACAGCTTCAATTAAACCGATGCTGCTATTTTCCTACTTTGGATGTATTTTATGCTTCCAGGGGATCTACATTTCCAGAATATATTAATATACAAAGTTTTTTTTTGACAAATATCTACTTTACCTAAACAAAGTACGTTCTGACACCGAAATATTCGATGAACTATTTCATATGGTATATCTTATTATTTGTATGCATGAATAAAATATTTATGCACAATAAATAAACGCATACTTATGTGCACAACAATAGCATTTGTATTGTAAACCAACTGTTTATGTCCATTAAAATGTATTTGGTATGTAGATTTGAAATGTTTGAACATAATTGGCTGCTTGCATTCCATATACAATATGTTGACGATTGTGTGAATAAA
The DNA here is from genome assembly GCA_037043455.1 of Cyrtodaria siliqua. Classification (NCBI taxonomy): domain Eukaryota; kingdom Metazoa; phylum Mollusca; class Bivalvia; order Adapedonta; family Hiatellidae; genus Cyrtodaria; species Cyrtodaria siliqua. The sequence goes on from JAWPHD010001890.1 coordinate 162,045, forward strand.
TTTTGCGCAACCGTATTGTATGCATATTTGGACTCGTCATTATGTTTATATGTTTGTCCACAATAATTTCAAAACTCGTATGTTACCAGCTTTCTGATTGGATAATATTTCTAGCCCTACATGGCGTTTCGATTATTCGATTAACTGGCTCGTCTCCAAGGGTGATATTGTGCAAACATTTTTCGACATTACATATGTAACAAAATTATTTAATATTTATGTTCGATAATTTTATCGAATATACTGCCAATTGGTAACAGACATTTATATTTTTGTAGAATGAAAATAGTTTAAGATTGAATACAAATAGTACATTATAGCCTGAGAATATATTATTTTGTATGCAAATTTATTTTTATTGCATACAACTAGTTCTGTTTATTGTGCAAACATATTTTAAAGAATAATGTTACGCATTGCACGCCATACACCGACGCGATAATCGCCCAGAGTCATGAAAATAGAAAAACTTTCCTAATGACACTGTTAATCTAACATTTAACTGCATAAATAAAGTCAATAATGCCGTATTTGTCATTGGTTTATTGTTCTTTTTCACAACCCTTTCTTGAGTACTTTAAATGATGGTGAGATACTAATAAAACACCCGTCTGGTCACAAAAATGCGATTTTCTCAAGTTGATTTCAGGGCTGATCTTTCGGGGTGCCAATAATTTTCGGAGCTGTGCCATTCGGGCGCATTTTCTTACCGACCGGTGTAGTTTAAATAGTCATAACTTTTTTAATACGTGGATTCTTGCAGTAAAAATTATACACGTTTTACATTAAATATAAATTGTTTTAATCGTATACCTGTTTTACCTCAGTATTGAATATTTTATGAGTATTTGGGGTATAAACTTCAGAATTGACATCTTTTTGGGAAACATTCACGTTTAACTCGCCATATCTCACAAACTATTTGACATAATGCAAAGACAATTACACACATTCGTGTATCGTTCATTCAGCAACACGGAGATTTCTTTTTTAAATATGTTGAGAATAACGTATCCAACGAGTAGAAATACTTACCCCAGTGTTGATGGGTACCTTTTTGCTTTGAGCTGATCTTTCGGTAGCCAGCTGATATTTCGGTCGCCGGTTTACCAGTGTGTATATGTGGCATATTTCAGAAAGTATAAATCGAGAGCTCAACATGAAATTATTCTGTGTTTTCATATAGTTACTACGATGAGCATGCATGTTTTTGTATGTGTTTCGAGATGACTTAACCCTGAACGTTTGTTTGTGCAGGTCAGACATGGGGGACAGGATCTTCAGGGGAAGGTGGATACAGTGACAGTACAGCGAAATCTGCAGCAATTACTAGCAACACCAATGCCAAACCCTACTCAAAAAGTAAGTAGCCTTTCTCCCAAACAAATATATCAGAGAGAGAAAAACACTCATACTTGAGCAAACATTCCATCTCAACCCTTTGACATTTATGTAGGTGGAAACTGTGGAATGTCAGTAAACAGTGAAATTAGTTTTCGAAAAGCATCCATTTAGGGCGATTCCAATATAACATACCCAGGACCCCAGGAAGGCAGTTTAATAAACATCTATGGGTGAACCCTATTTTCTGAAGTTCGGTTCTTTTAATAAACTCTATTTTGCATCCATGGGTAGAGGTTCAGTGTCAAAAGTGCCTTCCTGGGGTCTATCCCATGTATGTTTTAATGGAATAGCCCTTAGTATTTCACGTGGGTTCTGCATCTAGTTGATGAAATTTGATTATGGAAGTCTCGGCTGTCCAAGATCACTTGGTCCGTTGTTGTTCAGTTTTAAAACTGACTGGTTTTTATGCAACCAGCATTTGTATTTTGTGTTGACACTTTGTTTTGCTTATACCTGTCAACTGTCCCATTTTGGAAGTGAAATGAACTTCTTTGACTCCTACAAAATGTCATAATCTCATTTATTTCAAAATCTCCTAAAGTCTTGTTTGGGTGTTCAGTTGTCGACAGATGTGTTTGCTACAAGATAACTGATATTGTTCTGTTCTTCTGCAGTGGGCAGTAACCAGCGCTGAATGTGATGCATGCATGGTTAATCCTGGAGGTAAGGTGGCTGATAAATTATTTTATATCCACAACCGTCATGCTGATACAGCTTAGTGCCAATGGCATTTCACATGTGAAAGCCTAAGCAATGTACTATGTCTGACTATGTTTAGTTGCTCAACATGAATGTATATTTTGGTCAGAATCAGAAAAGTAAATAAAAAGTTACAAGTCGATGTAGGTACCAACTATTGAGTGATTGTGTATTGAAAGAGATCAGTTCAGGTTTTAATCTGCTTATATTTAGAATAAAATGTTTTTTTCTAATTGTTCATTATACACAGACCTTTGTATTTAGGGTAATAGGGTAAACAAATATTCTAACACTAGTAGTCCACCTGCAGTCTCGGTATATGGCATAGATTTAAATACTGCTTAAATACTGTAGTTAAAATATTTTTGAAAAAAGGTAGACACAAATATAACCGATGATAGTGAAGTAGTAGACGAAATAATGCCATTTTGTGTGATGCATTTCTATTTAAAGAAACTAACCTGCCAAATAACAGCAAAATTATTCTGCAAAATTGTGTGTGTTTATCAAAACTCTGTCTAAGTGTTCAGGTCATATTATAGTGTATATGTGCCTATTAAAAGTATAAGATTTTTTCACAGGTTCTTAAAAAATACCCTCTATCAAATATGCATGAAATGAATTATGAGTTGGTAACTCTTAATTGAACGCTCCAGTTTTGGGGTTTGGCCTGTGTGGTTAAAGCCATTTATATTGTGTCCATAGAGTTTGGATTCTCTAAATATGTTTTAAAGTTATACCTCGTCGTCATAATATAAGGTTTAGAAACCAAATTTAACTGTTGTTGGCGGATTAGCTACTTTAATCATAAATGTCTATACTTAAGAAGTTTACCACCACATAAACCACAATAGATGGTATTTTCATTTATGTACATTGTTTATGTCGAGGCTACCACCATATTATGTGATTGATGTTTGTATGTATTCTCTTGTTTAGGTACTGGAGGGTTGTATAGACCGATGGATTCTGTGGTAGCTAAATCTCGTCGTGTGTAGGACTTTTATTCTCTTACTTCGTACATAAAGACAGTGTGGTAGATAGCTTGAAACTATTGTAACAGAAAGAAAACACGTATGTGTACACCAAGTGTTGTATGATGATTGCATGTAGAGGGTACATGTAGATAGGGAAGCTCCTTAAACAGTTTGTAGTTTATGTAATGAGTTTTTCACACATGATTTTAATATTAAACAGTGGAACGTAAAAACGGGAAGAAATAAAATAACTGAATTGTTGATAAAAAAAATGATAATTTAGAAGTTAGTTTATGGTGTGATTATATATGATGTGTGTTTTGTTATTGTAAAACACCACGCTAACTCTTTTGGTGCCAATTTGCTCCAGAAACACAGTTTTCTAGCGCCATTTATGCAACAATGATGGCGAACGAGTTAAGTATTCAAAATACTTGAGTGTATGTTTAATGTAGTAAGAGTGTAATAGACTTCCACATTATTCTCTTGTTTTGTAGATGTTGTAATGTGTCATGTAGTTTTTTTATGGAGCAAGAACATTTTTTATCATAGTCATGCTGTATCATGTATTTTAAATCATCATTTGGTTGTCATTCATTTATAAATGTGAAATAAAACATCATTACTACTTCAGACTTGTGTAAGCATTTTGTAGAGGATAATTATGTTGATATTCTCCGCAGTAGCCCCATTACGTAATAAGCTGGAAGGAGAACTCTGCAGAAAGTGGCTGGAGGCGTCCCGAAATTGTGGATGTCTGTCCAAATATACTGAAAGGAAAAAGAAATGGGACACGAGAATTACCGCTATATTTTGTATGTACAATATGCTGCTGTTAATCAAATGATACATGGCTACATAAGATCTTTCCTTTCGGAAAAAAATACTAAAACAACACGTAACACAGCAAATAGAATTCCTGCAAAGTTTCATTATTGACAGAGTATGCGTTTGGCGCAAACTTAGAATGCAAACTTTTTGCAAGCTCTTTACGTTAAATACAGTACTGAACTAGTCTCAATTTTTTTAAGAGGAACTTCAACAGATGAATTTATTGTTACAAGGTGTACTGTGATTAAAATGTCTACAACATCGCAGTTGTGTCCTTTCTCTTACTAATTACAACTCTATTTTTACAAAACATCCAATGGGATTTCCTTGGAATATATATGGAATTATTGTATATACAATATATAGCGGAAATTCCCGTGTCACGTTTTTTTTCCTTTCAGTATATAAATAGTATAAGCCATTATGATGTGGTTCAATTTCATATATATGACTAATATGGGAATTTAATCCTTTCACTGCCACAGTCGAAAACGTTGATTTGTGCAACCAGTATTAACCCAGATCAACCTGCGCATAATATGCAGTCTGATTTGCGTTTACACTGTTAGCCACTCGGAATGTTTTCCATAACATTTTATACACCAAAAGGTTTGAATTCAGATTTGTCAGATTTTCAAAATGGTGACAAAACATTGAATAACTATTAAAAGTGGTATGTTTAATAATTTAAATGTTGGACAATCATAGGGGATAATTTCTTTATATTGTTTGTTTATTAGAATTTCTGAAATGTGCACTAAAGCAGTAACTTCAAAACTAAAGCATGGTTTATCACAGTATTTTAAAATCACGAATGGTCTATATATAAAACTTGGGACATTAAAATGTGTCTATATATATATATATATATATAACTTGGACATTAAAATGATATCCTGGTCGCTGTCGTTCCTTTTAAATTTAGAATTTAAACAAGTTATAAGTTTGGTTTGATATGGCCAACAAAATAAACATGAACACTGCAATGTTCGTACAGACCCCTCTTGCAACTTAGAAATGTTGCCAGGAAGCATACAGTCAAGAATCATTAAAGAAATAATGGAATTGCGAAGGTTGTATTTTAGTTTCAGAAAAAGCACTTTGTTACTTATACATGTACTGTATGTGACGGTGGTCTTTATCTGATCAGCAGTAGTATTAATAGGTAATGGTAAACCTGGATATAAAATGTTTTCAGTTGACTTTAATATCATATTAAACTACTGCCTGTTTTGCAATAAGTCGATACAATATTGTACCAATATCAGGGCTTTTTTCCACAAAATTTGGAAAGGTCTCGTTATCTCAGTGTTCCTGCTCTCATTAACCGGACAATTCACTCCCAGGAATATTCTGATAGAGGTTATTAAACTGCTGGGATCGATTATAGGGAAATCCTTCATGTGATTGCAGACATTTGGTTCAAGAACAAATGAGCAGATGCTAGTGAGTGAAAAAACAAAAGCCTACCATCGGGTGAATAATTTCCATATTTTCACACTAAGCAGTTAAATGATCTGTTTATTACATTTTTGATCATTTTATGTATGGTTTCGCTTTATGTAATAGATGGAGTATGGTTTCATTGAGTTGGTTATTTTAAACATCGAGGTGTTTAAATTAATACTCTATTTGTTTTGTAGCATGTACATTTCAGTTCCCTGCTATACTCTAACTTCCAATAACTGGTAGTTGTAGTACACTATTTATTCTGACATTTGTTATTTTCAATTAAACGATTTACACGTGCTATTACATACAAAGAGAATTTTCAATGACCATGCTACAATGAATATTATCGATGTCAGCAACACTATTAACAATCTGACTTGACATCACAGTTATTTTTGTGTTCGGAGTAAAGTTGTTAATATTTTAGCGATTATGAATTTTCTTTCACTGAGAAATCCCTATCATCGATATAAATGAAATAAAATGTAAACATTCAGTCACTCTTGTATTTTCTCTATCTGTAATCCAACAGGTTAGATTACGCTTGTAGTCAATACATTTTCAAACAGTTTTACATATTTTAAACAGGCGGTAGTTGTCTAGTGAAACACCTTATGAATAGTAAAATGCCTTAAGAATAGTACGAAATTTACATGTTAAATTGTTAAAATAGGAAGTTTGGAAGTTTCAGTTATATATGTATGTACATGTGAGTGTAAGAAATTCCAGGAAGAGTTGTGAATATCAGATGCAAATGCAGGTAATTTGGATTTTATTTCACAACCTAGTTGTAGAACTGTAGTTCTAGTTTTGACTTTGTCGTAATGAAATGATAGTGAGTTAACTTATCTAATATGTTAAATAATCAATTAGATTCAATAATTAAATGTAGATATTGAATATAAAAAGCAGTTCATATGCAGATCTATGCTTTTGTTGATAGGATAATGAAGCCAGCTCGAGATCTTAGGTCATTAGATTCAATAATTAAATGTAGATAATGAATATAAAAAGCAGTTCATATACAGGTCTATGCTTTTGTTGACAGGATAATGAAGCTAGCTCGAGATCTTAGGTCATTTTGAAAACAACACAAATTAAAAAATAATATTTTCTGTTTAAGTTGTTTTAATATCTTAAGTTTGCATGTCTTGTTCCGATTAAACCATTCAAGTGTTACTATGGTAACTATTTCCAGATATAAATATGAACTAGGTTCATGGAGAAATACACGATATAAAGGTGAGCAAAAGGCTGACCAGGCTACACCAAGCACCAGCTGACGACTCCAAATTGAGGAAGTGAGGTACGAGTGACGTGTAATCCGACATCTTCCTAAATAGTTGGTGGTCGTGACTTGACACAGGTACTGTATCGTAACCTAACTGCTAAATGTCTATATCAGCTCTTTAAAGATGGTATCTATATCTATGGTGTTTAATGTTGCTTGTAAAGAAACTAACCCTCCAAATAAAGCCAAAATTACTCTTTTAAAAAACCTTGTATCAGAACTATCCAGGTGATCATGTCATATAATTATATAACGTGCCGATGAAAGTATAAGTTCTTAAAATACCAGTGATGGAATGTGTGTGAAATGAATTATGAGTTGGGTAACTCTAAATTTGACGCTCCAGTTTTGGGATTTGTCTTGACTGTTTAAAGCCGTTCGTACTGTGTCTATAGAGTTTGAATTCTCAAAATATGCAAGTTATATATATAAACCATGTCGTTAGTAGGTTTAGAAACGGTTTGCATCTGTTGTAAAATGTGATGTTGATGGCAGGATAGCTACTTTAACATCTTTTTTCTCACAATGGTGTCTACCTGTAGCATTGAGCTCTGTGCTCAACTTTATAGTGCTGCCACACTGAATACAAAGCTGTTGACACATGACATGATACCCCACCCAGTCACATTATACTGACACACTCTAGAACTACCCTTTATATGCAAAGGAATTTTTATGAAGTGTTTGGCATGACCACATGCGAGGCAGATGCTCTGTCACTTAAAATACTAGTAAATTGTACTGTTGAATAGTTTTATTATATACTTTCCAGTGAAATTGTGGATTTCATGATTAAAATAAAACTTTATAGTTTCATTGTTTATATTTCACATGTGAAATACTGAAAATGACGTAATGCCGCTGTTGACGTTATTGACATCATTGTTTTGGCGCATTATGTTTTTTCTGAATAAGTTTCAAGGTTGCGAGTATACAATAAAGAGGATATTTGTTGGTTTGTCGTGAATATTTATTTTCATCTCGAAGTGAGGAAACTCGCATATTTACGCTCGTGCTAAAGCACTCGTGAAAATATAAGTTCTCACTTCTCGGTGAAAATAAATCCTATATTCACTCCAAACAAACAAACATCCTCTATGTCTAAATTAATAATACGAGAGATCTTTAAATAAATAACTTAATAATTTAATTTTATTGGAGACTGAAAAAAGGAGTTCGATGAATTAATGGTATTCAGTTTCTAAATATTGGTACCCATTAATGGACGAGGGACCTTTAAATAAATGTTTTTCTAAATTAAGGTACCCAGGAGACTTCTAAAATATAAAAATTACCCAAAGTTCTGGCTGAATCGGTATTACCCAAATACCTTTAAACAAAGACTTGGCTAAATCCGTATTGCCCAGACCTTTAGATAAAGACTAAATCAACGATATCTAGAGAGACCTTGTGAAATGTGTTGATACAATTTTTCGCTTTGTAAGATTACTGTATTAAAATAACCATGTTTCATATATATTTCAGGAGGAGAGAAACTGCTATTGGTTACAGAAACAGAAGGAAGACAACTGTCACTTGAACATTTGGCAGTTTTCTTGTAACCATTTGAGAATAAATAATATAGTTCACTGATAGTTCTGTGTCTATCTTACATTCCCAAATATTGATACATTGTATATTAAGGCAATCTGGAAGAATTGTGGAAGTCAAATATAACGTAATGCATCAAATGCAATTGGTGGCTTGGGCTTGCTTTCAGGTTACTCTGGTCAAGTACAGTTAAGAGATAAACGTCACTGCTACATTCTCTACTAATAAAAAAGAAGAGACCCGTCTGGAATTCACCAACCATTATTGAAACTATTCTTAGACAAGTACTATAATATTCCCATGGCCTTTAACACACACAGTCGTATGAAGTTGCTATTATTAGTATTTATCAGTTCTACATAGCAGCTTGTTATGAATGTTTTTACTTTAAACTTATAGAAATATATGTGATTGAAATTTGATATTTTGCGTTAAGTCTAAGAATGTCAAGAATGGTTGGTGAATTCCAAGGCCAGAACTCTCAATATTAAAGATTTTTGGTTGTAAGCTACTGCGATAAAAGTTCGAGGATGAAATTCTCGTATCAAAAGAAAGCTTGTTCTGCCTTTCATGCTACGTTGATCACCCTGATTTTCGTGGAATTTCAAAAAAACAAACCTTAAAATTTGCCATTCTTCATACATTGCGCATTACGTAATGGCTACTAGAGTTATTTCCCTTTCCGGAAACTCAACGGGATTAACTTCAATTTAGACTGAGTACAAACATGCTTTCTCATTATGGATAGTGGGTGGGAAAAGAAGCAAGATTTCCATGCATCTCTTTCATAGATAGAGTTTGGTTATTGATGGAAGTGACCTCTGCCACCAAGACCAAGAAAAGAAGGAAACAATACGGAACGGACAGTTTCACCGAGTATTTATCACAATGAAGTCGTCCTTATACCTTAAGCAAAATGAAACTCCTATCTAAGATGGTCAGCACATCCCAGAAGAATGTAAGGTACACAGTAAAATGCCCAATATGAAGTACCCATAAGGAAATAGAACATAGCTGCAAGCCCAGACCAACTCCTGAAAACTCGTGGTAAAGTGATTCCTTCACAATTCAACGAATCTAAAATCGGTATTGCCCTCTATAAGAATACTCGCATACAGATCAAGGACAACAGTACTCCGAGTGTTGAACGGATACAGGTCATCATAAATAGCCGTATATTTAAGTTAACTCTGGATCGGTGCAATGCCCAGTACTGCCAAATAATTATTTGTAGATGACGCTGCGATTTACATTGTTGCAATCGCATCAGAAACGTGGTCTATGCAAGCTTGACATGGGATATGGAATTCCTCTGCCACATCACACTATCTTACCCGTATACGCTTCATACTAGCTCTTCCTACATAATACAAAACTAGAAGCAAAAACATCCTATAATAACTTCATGCTGACATGCCAGATGATCTAACGTGGAACATAAACAGAATCACTAAAAAAAAATAATCAAACATTGGAACAATAAAAAAACACTTCGTACTACTCTCTGACATGCAAAATGTTAGCCCAATCTTTCCCAGAAGCCATTACATTGTATGTGTATGCAAGGAACGACAACTCTGGGTAGAGATTGCTGTCTGCTACATTAACCAGCAGTCCAATGGAGGACAGCTCGTCGTGTAAAGCATGACTGCAACACAAAGCGTCAAAGATGCTCCACCCGTTTGACCAACAACGCGTATATAGTATGCTCTCCACAAGGTCACCACCAGCAATTGTAGTTATCTCACTTGAAGACTTCTTGACACTGCAGACATCTACACCCACTTCTGTTTCGAGTAATAGGTACGACAAACAGTCAAACTCTCCCAAGAACAATAGTTCACTGCAATGCCCTACCCAAAACAGTTGTTCAGCGCTAAGGTACCAGTGTAGCAGAACGGCATAGTCGATAAATTATGCCATTTATGGTACAAGCACCAAATTTTGCCCAGAGGTAGTGTTTTTGATACTGATTTTTTTCTAGTTATGGACCCACAATATATTTTCACTTTTGCGCATGCGCGAGATAATTTCATTTCCAGTCTATTAGAAAATAAAGTATCTCTTTTAAATTGACTTGTGCTTATTCGTTAAATAAATAAAATGACGTCAACTTGTGAATAATACCAAAAAAAAATCATTTCTGCGCATGCCCGAACTCTGTTTTATGTAAAAATATCAGATTGTTCTAAAAATATAATTGAAATAGAAACTGATATGGTGTTTGATACAATCTTCTTTAAAAGTGATTAAGCCACTCCTCTTACTACGCATGCGATAATAATTCTGTATTTCCGGTTATGCATATAATGATTTGATGTGTAGGGCTTTTATTTATTGATTGTTTTTCTATGTATATTTCTTCCATCTCACGTATCTGTTCAGATATTCAACTTCTTTCACATTTCCCGTTGCATGCATACAGGGCAGTGCATTGGAGTGCGGCTTAAACTAACATATTTGCAGTGAGTTGAGCAGCCTTTCTAGTAGCCCCATCTGATAGCTTCATGAACACTAAGAGCTGCTTCCTGTAATGTAGTCTACTTTGGAACAAACGTCCCAGAATGAAGTTTCTGCAAGCTCCAATCTACTGGGCTAGTCAGTATTGCTTTAACCCGTTGACGTGCATTTGTTGACTTACATATATAGTTTATATGACTACGTTTTCATCCCTTATTTTTTAATAGTTTTATCTTTATATATTTACATTAATTTTTAGCTCTACTGATCAGAGATCATTTTCATGAAACTTCGCAGGAATGTTGCTCTTGATGTCTAATTGATCCTAGCAAAATGTCAGGTCGGCCGGAAATTCAAGATGGCCACCACAGCTAAAAATAGATTTTTAAAAAATAAGTTTGTAGCAGCTACTTCTTGAAAACTATAAGTGATATTGATATGGGACTTTTTCTAAAATGATCAGCATGACATGATGGTTATCCGAAACATTATTTTGATTCGACGTTAAACATGGCTGCCAGTGGCCATCTTTGTTTACATAGAGTTATATAATGAAAACTTATAGCGACTACTCCTCTGAACCTACTTGACGGATTTTCATGAAACTTCACAGGAATGTTGCTCTTAATGTCTAATTGATCCTAGCAAAATTTCAGGTCGGCCGGAAATTCAATATGGCCGCCATGGCTAAAAATAGATTTTCAAAATACAAGTTTGTAGCGACTACTTCTTGAAAACTATAAGTGATATTGATATGGGACTTTTTCTAAAATGATCAGCATGACATGATGTTCACTGTAGGGATCCGTACACCGGATCTTGGTCAAGACCCCGTTCACTAGTACGGAGTTTTGGTCAGCCATGTTGTAGAAAACGTGCGGATAACAACAGCAAAGGTAGGTTAACCACGTTTTTCTCCTATTTTTGTTCATGTATAGGAATAATCAGTATTGCTATATGTTGCGGAAACATTTCCCCGTTCAAATATTACCGTACATTGTTGACATATTACTTTAAATGCTACAATTCGGATCAAAGAAAAACAATTGCCGGTGCTGAAATTCGCCCCCAAAGTACCCTTCAGCAATAAATATCTCATTAATTTTCAAGTTAATGAAAATTTGAATTGGCAGATTTATTTGTTTTCCCAATATACGTCCATGTTCAAAATTTCAGCATCATTCATCCGAAATTGGCCGAGATATGAATCGAAACAAAACGTGCCCAGCGTAACTAATTCATATAAAAAGACGCTGATTTGTGTACGGAGTCTTGTCCATGTACTGTACGGGGTTTTGCAATGCTAAGATTGTTTTCGCTGCTCTGCACTGAAGTTATTTACTTATATTTGTAGTAATTCTTAGACATTATTTAGGTCCTATATGTCTTATACCATTTTGTATTGTCAAGACGAAAAAATGCAGAAAACTAAAACTTAAAAGGGGTAATTCATGAGAAAGACTCCGTACTTATTCCAAATAACTACATGTACTACAAACTAAGTCCAGACGTATATTATTGTCTGTTGGAATTGATACAGTTGTCCAATTTTAGCTCATTGTGACCACAGTTAACGTCATATAAAAAAAAATCTCATTTACAACAATCCATTACATTGGTCAATGTTTATTCAACTTAGAAATGAGGTAATTGCTTTAATCCGCGAATCTAAGGAATCATACAAGTCAAAACTTACATCCCAGTTAACTGATAAATCAATCCCCACGGGTAAATGGTGGCGTATAGCAAAATCGATCTCTAAATTGAACAAAGTAACTCAACCAAACTTTCCAATAAAAAATAACGGTCGTATTTTAATACATCCAGTAGACAAAGCAAACGCATTGAATTCTTCCTTTTCTGCAACATCTCATATTGAACATGAACCGGAATTACCTACTTTTCATAATCCCACTGACTATAAAATGAATGACTTTATTATAAATGAAACGGAAGTAATTGATCAATTAAAAATCTTGAAATTATCGAAACCTCCAGGCCCAGATATGATTAGCACAAAGGTGTTAAAATTAGTTTTAAATAGCATCGCTGCTCCATTGACGCGACTTTTTAATCTGTCATTGTCCACTAGAAAAGTACCATACCAATGGAAACAGGCGAATGTAACTCCTATTTTTAAGGGCAAGGGAAAACCTGACATGCCGGGCAATTATAGGCCTATATCCATTACCAGTATTATTTGCAAATTGATGGAAAAAATCGTATTTAAACACTTGTTCAACTATATCAAAACGAATAACCTTCTGTGCAAATGCCAGGCAGGCTTTCAACCTAGAGACTCTACAGTAAATCAGCTCATAGAAATATATAATAACATAATAAGCAACCTCGACGCTGGGAAAGATGTACGATTAATATTTTGCGTTTGACAAAGTATGGCATGCTGGGTTGCTTTTTAAATTAGCTAAATATGGTATCAATGATTCATTATGTAACTGGATACGTAGCTATCTCTCTGATAGGCAGCAAAAAGTAGTCCTAGATGGATTTTCTTCACGCTTCAGTACTATAGATGAAGGTGTTCCGCAAGGCTATGTTTTAGGTCCGTTTCTATTTCTGCTTTATATAAATGACATCACAGATGACTTATTGAATGATGTACGGTTATTTGCTGATGACACTTCTCTTTTTGTTGCCGTTGATAAAAAACCAATAGAATGTACCAACTCTCTTACAAATGATCTTTGCAAAATATCTGAATGGTCAAAAAAATGGGCTGTTACATTTAATCCTAAAAAAAAATAAAAGCCTTGTTTGCACTAGAAGAAACTATAACCACCCACCAGTCTACTTTGATAATGATGTAGTACAAGACGTAGCGTCACATTGCCACCTTGGATTAACAATTCAGTCCAATGCAACTTGGTCGCAAAAAAAAAGAAAGAAAATATATACGAAAAAGCATGTGCACGATTTAACATTCTGAGAATGCTTAAGTACAAACTTGACAGACATTCTCTATTGAAAATATATATCGCCTTTATAAGACTTATACTTGAATATGGAGATTCAGTATGTGATAACTGTACACAGGGAGAATCTGATCTATTAGAGAGCGTCCAAGTTGAAGCAGCACGAATAATAACAGGCCTCAGATGCAATTCCTCTAGATCATACTTATATACTGAATTGAACTTAGAAACATTAACAAAAAGAAGAAAAGATCATAAACTTGTAACTATTTACAAAATAATTTATGGCATAAGTCCAGATTACATGTATAACTTAATCCAGCCATACTTACCTGTAAACAATAATTATAACCTTCGAACTTCAGGATTAAACTTACGTCTTCCTCTTTGTCGTACAACATCATATTATAACAGCTTTCTGCCGAGTACAATTAGATTGTGGAATGCTTTACATTTAGACGCTAAAAATGCACCATCTGTTGAACAATTTAAGCATAAACTTAAGGCTATTGAACATAGGACTGACAGTCCATATCACTATAATATAGGAATTAGGAATGATAACATCATCCATTGTCAATTAAGAAATAACTCAAGTAATCTAAATACGCATTTATTTGACCACTTCTTGACAGATTCAGCAGTATGTCCGAAATGTGGCAATCCATGTGAGGACAATACTCATTTCTTTTTCAACTGTCCACTGTATAACCAATTCAGAAATGACTTACTTGATACCCTAGCCAATCTTGTTGATGTCACGCATATCAACATTGACTTGATACTAAACGATACGACGAACTCAGAAATTGTACTTATCGTCCACAAATACATCAAGTGTACCAGGGGATTTTCGTAGAATTATAGATGTATGTACATGTACATATGTATATGTATGTATATACTATTGTATTTTCAGATATGTTTTGTCACAATGCTAGAAGTTTTTTTTATATATTATCATCTTTCTTCCTTTTTTATTGTAATTTTTATTTTTTTGTTTGTCTGTTTTCTCAGTTATCTTAAATTCCAAAATTAACTATTGGTTACAGAAACTTATACTAAAACCATTATATTTTGTAATAATCGGTACATTTTTATATATATTTCGTATTGGTTTCCAGTATGATTTTCTTTCTGTTGATTCTTTTTTTTTTTCTCACTTAAATTTTTTCTGACAGTACAAAGTGTTAATACTAAACAATCACGGTACACATGTTACAAAGATTCTAAGTTAATTGTCAAACCAATATATGCAAACTGTACTACAATTCCACATTTTATGTTATGTTTGATATGAATTTATTGTTTATATGTACGTTGATATGGGAGAGGTCTTACATAGGCATTGCCTGTTGTCCAATCCCATTCAGTACTTGAATAAAATATTGTTTAAATAAAGTATTATTATACGTCCAACGGGCGTTAAAAATCCTTACCGTATTTTTTTTCAAACAGTTTGCCTGTCAGGTTAAAATTAATTCTATGCCCCATACTGACATCTAAACTATGTCAAACTTTCCTAAGCATGTTAATAGAAAATGTAAAGTTGGTTCTTAAACTACATTGACAACACATAATATAGATAAAGTCATGGGTTAATATTAATTATCTATATAGCTCGCATGATTATATCTGGTCAAGGAAATCTACGTTGATTCAGTTCTAATGACACTACATTGACTGTTTACAAACATTCAATGAATGTTTTATGTATTACATGAAATGCAAGTACCATTAAAACCATAGTTTCATACAATATATTTAAAGCAAAACTCCGTACAGTTAAAAGAGAATATTTGCAGTACTCCGTACACAAGTGCCCAAGACCCCGTACACAAACATTAATTTTGTTTCGATTCATATCTCGGTCAATTTCGGATGAATGAAGTTCAACATTTGAACATGCACGTATATTGGAAAAACAAATAAATCTGCCAATTCAAAATTTTCATTAACTTGAAAATTAATGAGATATTTATTGCTGAAGGGTACTTTGGGCGAATTTCAGCACCGCCAATTGTTTTTCTTTGATCCGAATTGTAGCATTTAAAGTAATATGTCAACAATGTACGGTAATATTTGAACGAGGAAATGTTTCCGCACCATATAGCAATACTGATTATTCATATAAAATGAACAAAAATAGGAGAAAAACGTGGTTAACCTACATTTGCTGTTGTTATCCGTACGTTTTCTACAACATGGCTGACCAAAACTCCGTACTAGTGAACGGGGTCTTGGCCAAGATCCGGTGTACGGATCCCTACAGTGATGTTGG
This sequence comes from Cyrtodaria siliqua, assembly GCA_037043455.1. Lineage (NCBI taxonomy): Eukaryota > Metazoa > Mollusca > Bivalvia > Adapedonta > Hiatellidae > Cyrtodaria > Cyrtodaria siliqua. The sequence continues at coordinate 177,924 of JAWPHD010001890.1, forward strand.
TCCTTGTCAAAAATCGTTTTGATTCGATGTTAAACATGGCTGTCAGCAGCCATCTTTGTTTACATAGAGCTATATAATGAAAACTTGTAGCGACTACTCCTCTGAAACTACTTGACGCATTTTCATGAAACTTCGCAGGAATGTTGCTCTTGATGTCTAATTGATCCTAGCAAAATTTCAGGTCGATCGGAAATTCAAGATGTTCGCCACGGCTAAAAATAAATTTTCAAAAAACAAGTTTGTAGCGACTACTTCCTGAAATCAAAATCAATCAGTAGAGCTTCAAGGTCATTGACCTCTTGTTAATTAATACTTCATTTCTTCATTTTTCATGAGTTGTTGCGCACAATATGACCTATTTATGTGTCGACATGCCGTAAAACACCATTCATTCATTCAGTATTGCTTTAAGATAAAGCATTTGCCTCCAAACATGACCTGCCTGACTGACAGCACGAAATACATGCTATTCAGGAGCGGACTGCGTCGGTGGAAGTCTTTCCATGCTCTTCTTCGTGAATATTTCTCTTCTGGCAATGTTAAAATCAACCCACAGACTAGTCCACAAAAGGATATCGCTCTCATACAATCTTCAGTAACAACACGTACCTTGTCAACATCTCATTTCAGGATAAATACATGTTAGCGATGGTTAGCAGTGCCAAATGACCTGTGCACTTTTTTGTCATGTCCCATAAAGGATTACACTGTGTCACAGCCGAAAATTGCTTAAAAGACCGGTTGTGCTTCGGATTTACAGTCACCATTTCTTAGCTATGGCATGTACAGCCGTATATGTTCGATTTTCCCAGTTCCAAACTCTTAAGTAAAGCTCTACTCATACGAACAAAAGATATTGCCAATAAAAGTAGGTATACAAACCGAACAGGAACAGCAATGCAACACCACATACATAACAGGGTTAACAATGGGGCTACCACCTTGGAACGATCAGTGGCAAAAAAGGACCGCTGGGGGGTTTAAACCTGGTTCTAGGCTGCACCAAACCTCACTACCATATTGTCATCCCAATACACAGAACAGTGTAAATAAAGAAATCCCCGCATGCCAGGCTATACTCGCTAACAAACTAACCAACATTAATGTGCAATGTAACACAAATTAATGGAGCAGCATGAGAATAAACCATTTAGGGTACGACAAGACACAATTGAAGACGAACATCAAACATCATTGTCCCTCCAGAATTTAGATAGACGTCATCATAGAGTCAAGAACCTATCCGGTCATCACACCAAGAGGAAAGAATAGTGCCGAACTTTAAATAGATCAATCACTAAACATGAAGTGCGTTGTAAAATGAAATGGTCATAATCTCTTTTGATAAAGGCATTAACAAGTTTAATAAAGATAGTGTGAAAGTGATCATGACCCAGGATCTTACGACGTCTGTAAATCATGTTACCATAGAAGACTGGTTGTGATAGTCCTTGTCGCAAAAGAGTTCTTAAATTACTTTTATATCAGGGTTACGATAATACAATTTTGCAAAGGTGTTTCGCAGTTAATGATAACGGTAACCCTGATCACACGTCGGCGTACACCCTTTCATCCGTTCTTACATGGCAAAGCTTTAAGGCTATTGGTTTTAGAAATCCTTAAAATACAACAGCGACCCGATTGGCATTTTGAAATTTGAACAGTAAAAAGGACGTATCGGAGTCATTGTTCAAATGTACACAGTTCTACAGGTTTAAGCATTTGTACAACTGCGGCTCCATCCAGAATGAACTCTGTGACATCTGGCTGTACTACAACTGTTTCTCTCAATTCACTGAAGCAACTAAGAAGATTGGAATTGGAGCAATACCTCACTTTTCCTCATTTTGATACTGATAGTCGATTTGCTTGAGATTCATGCTCAAAGAATTCCTCAAGACCTCCTACTCTTGACAAGCAAGTCAACATTGACAAGCATAATCCCGTTTTTAGACGGAACATAAGTATTTACTCTCAGAAGCACCAGTAAAAGTTCTTTCACCAAAAAGTGATAATTTGTTTGGAGAAGTTTTCGCATATAAAGAGCATGTTCGCTTAGTCATTCTGACTTGCACAAATGCTCATTACTGTTTATGACATATGCTGTTACTATTTTGGACAGTTTTCTCTACTGAATGATCTTTTGATAGTCTGTACATTTCTCTAGAAACGGGTTGACAAATCTCCATTGTCAAAGCTAGCCTGTTAACATGTTCCATAAAATATCTTTGAACACCGGGTTGCTGGTCATGTCGGTGAATCTAATCAGTCAAATTTACTTCTGCTAATTGCTCAGATTTATTTAAAACTCGAGGTCCGGTTAAGATCCGCCTTCTGAGTGCAACTGAATGTTCGGTTAAGCCGACCACACTCTCTTTCCATTTGTATGCCCATGAGCACGGTCGATTGCTATTTCAGAGAAATGACGAGACGTTTTCTGAACGGTATATTCCCAGGCTTGAATTCTTCAGCAATTCTGGATGAAGTTTAGACCATATCATGAATGTGCACTGGAACATAATGGGCACAGTTGTGTATGGTCTAAAGCCATGAAAGCGTTCAAGTTTGAAATGTTAACTGATACAAGTACACATCAACAACAGTTGTTATAGGGTTAGACAATAGTATTTAAAAAGGAAAAAGGACTTGCTTTTCAGTACGCCTCGCTTCATAGTCCAATGAGTCATCATTTTCATTATCGAAACATCTGCTTTAACTCAATCTACCCAGAGCCATCTAACCAGTGTCCTAAAGCCTTAAACGTTTTCATCTTAATAGTAATCCTCCTAACATAACAAACTGTTCGTCGCCGACCTATCTGGACAATTCCTCTAAATCTGTTTCGCAAAGTCAAAGAGAGGCTGATCTACCTCGAAAAAGGATATATACTGTTCATAAAGTAATTTTAATTTTATCACATCAACAACTTATTGTTTCAGCTAATTTTGAGCCGCCACAGGGGGAATGATACATAGGAATCCGTCAATCATGCCCTATTCTTATTGTCGCACAGATTATTATGTCTCTGTAAAGTGCTTGGAAGATAACAATACGATCAAACGTCCGATTTACGCCACCATCCGATAGACGAGGCAAGGGAAAATGTCTTGCCTAAGGACTCACCATAGGCACCAGTGAGTCTCAAACCCGTGATCGCCGGATTCAAAATCATTACGGAAGTGTGGGAATACGGAGTTCGCACAAACGTGTATACAACTGTAGCGTGCAAAAGAAATCTTCCGAATTCTCTCATGTTTGTGATTTTAGAACAAAAGACACCTGATATAACCGGAAGTTTATACCTCTGCTAGGCATGCGCAATGAAGAGTAATGCTTTTTTTTTTATTATAAACGTTAACACAATAATTAACTTTTTCTGCGCTTTTAATTCGTTAGATATAGTCGTTTATTTGAAGTTATTCAGTATAACGTAGCATTTTAGGTTTACCACCACTAATTACATGTATGCCTCCGAGGTGTAGAGCCTATGAGGTGTAGTCGAATGTAGTTCCTTTAATAAAAAGTAATCCCTCCTTTTTTGATGAAAACGGGCATTAAAAGTAGAGGAAAACTGCCCATTTCTATTCGATTTTGTGGTTGAATATAGGCCTATAACACGCGTATTAATAAGTTTTACTGGATCACTGATGCACATTTTCGAAATTTCGACTCTATGCTTACACTTTGTGAGCAATGAAAACGGTCAAGCAATGAAAACAGCTATACCCTTGACCGGTTTAGTAAACAAACAAGAACTTTCTTACATGTCTTGTGACTCCACCTTTTCTGGTGATTTTTCAAGTGGAAAATTAGTTTTCTATATGAACATTACACTGCTGCATTATTCATACTTGAGTTGAATTTGCAGCAAATCTTTAATATGTGACACTTTAACATTGGTGTCTATGGGTAAAATAATTAGTGGTATAATACCTTAAGCATACCGGAAGTAAACACGCGCCCACGCATGCGCAACAGAGTTAAATTGAGATTATTACGATCAAGTGTACATATACGCCAAATGTACAAAAAGCACAATTTTTGTAAATTATCGACCTATATGCCACATCCACTAGTGTGAAAATCATAGCTCTTCTGGGTTTTATATTCTGTACATATACAGTAAATACATAAAATCTGTGATTCTTACAGCTAAAGAAGAAAATACTTCGCCGTAAGTGGTCTCGTGTTACCACATCATCACTATTTTTATGCCACAAACACGTCTGTTAGATTAGACACGCAATTCCAAAGTCCCCAGCTGAGGTAAATAATCGTTGGACGATATATACGACTCGATAAAGCAGCAACAACAACATTTCTATTTGCGTGATATGATCGCAAGATAAATATAACGAATAAAGACGGTGAATAATTGATTAATGAAAAAATCAATATTGGTAACTTTACCCTAGCAGCTGAATGTCTGCTAAAGATGTAACAAAAACCAAAATAACTGGAATGTGCATGGAATATGAAGAGCGACAATACAAGTAGCAGTATTGCAAGACAAAACACTGAAAATGTTTGTTTTAACAAATTGTTCAACTGACACCAACAATTTTCAATTAAGTCCTACATACCGTTTTAAATAGAAACTCGTGCATCCTCATTTCACTGGAATACATAACGCCCGGAATCTCACCGCCAGCATTGCTTTGGCAGTACCGAGAGTTTTAACGAGGATTTCCGGTAATGCAGGCGAGCGATCAAAATTTTCAAAAATCAACGAGTGTCATGTGCTAGCCAATTGATCAAAGCGACTATTCCCAGAATTTGGGCATCGACCATCTGCGCATGTTTGAGAAATCCTTTCTGTCGTATGCAATTTATGTAGGGGGGAAATCGCATTACACACGTAGATGCTATATTTTTAATATTCAGACCTTTACATTTATCTTGTGAATTTCCCAGCCATAGCTATAGATGTCTGACGTTCCTATGCCAATTTCTATACACACACACATGGTAAACTGAAAATGATTTGTCGCAAAAAAATGTACGACAATACAGGCGTGCAATACACTGCAGGCGTGCTATGAAATAAGAACAAACTCAAGGTGGACAGTCGTCGTTTTGAGATATGCCTATTTATGTTATACTGTCATATTATTAAAATTATTGTTTAATTACTCTTAATTAAAAAACACTCGATAACATCTAAATCTCCCAACTTGCTTGAATTGAATTGAATTGGATTTTATAGTCGCACCAACAGCTAAGGTCATATGGCGACTTTCCAGCTTCCACTGGTGGAGGTAGACCCCAGGTGCCCCTCCGGGCAATTTTCGTGCACGGGCGGGCACCTGGGTAGAACCACCGACGTTCCGCAAGCCAGCTGGATAGCTTCCTCACATAAAGATTCCTAGGCCCCTGAGGGATCGAACCTACAGCGGTGAGGGGCAAGTGATTGCAAGTCAGAGACTCTAACCACTCGGCCACGGACGCCCCCTAACTTGCTTGAAGAAAAGCATAACTGACCTGTCAGTTTGGCACTTAAACAACCCCAATAAGCACGCCAAATTAAATAATTATTGAATGCGTCCGAAGCAGCAACTACCGCGCCTGAAAAGAGGTTTTCTCCAGCGTTGTGATGACGCCTAAGTAGACACTCGCACACACCTGGTATTAATTAATAGTCCGAGAGCAGATTCTGAAAAGAGGCCTAGAAAATGAAAAACGTAGCCTACCCCATCCGTAGAAGGTTTGACCTTATATTCAATTAGTTGGATGCCTTGGGCATTTTCTGAGACCTGTTGTAGTCATGAATTGTGGTAGCACTAAAAAGTTATTCAAGATGGCCGCCAACATGTGATATATAGTCATAATAATTGTTTTATTGCATAAAATCAGTATCAATTAAGGTTTATTATATACATTTATTTTATAAGTTCAATTGAAGCAACGTCAGCGATAGATAGCAATCTATTTTTAGACGTTTTGTGACTGACTCTATTTTAGACTTCGGAACACTGTAGACGTACTGTATAGTTATATGAGGTTGACTTGAAAACAAATTAACTTCCAGCTTGTTCATTTAACAGAAAGGGGTCCTTTTGTTTTAATACTTGCCGCCCATTTTATTCATTACTGTGTCATTTCAAACCATATTCTGCGTCTGTTTTCTAAAATCGACCTTGCGAATTTCAAGTCTGTCCAGCCTTCGCACCAAATGTGTAAGGAGCTCTGATTATGTTATTATTTGTTACGGCTTAGAATAAGACCTCCCTTCAATTGAATTCGACCTCTGCACAATGAGTATCTCTTCAGTTGAATAAGACGACGGTCCAGTTAAGTTGCAATTGAACGTCGGACTAACTCATTAAATAGAGGTCAATTGAAGATTGGTCTAATTCAATTGAACCTGTTTAATTCAATTGAACCTGTTTAATTGAATTAGACCTCTCTTTAATTGAATTAGACCAGACTCAATTGTTTAAAGAGAATTTCAATTGAGATTCTTTTTAAGTTGGCGTTCAAGTAAGTACTATTATAATATGGCCAGAACATTTTCAATTAAAAACAACTAGTTCGACTAGCGCAGTTTATAGCACTTCGAAGTGTCATGAAAGATTCCTGATTCGAGCCCTGGATCAGGTCATAGAAACAGATGGGAAACTTCTGATCTGAATCAATGGAGAAGGCAACATATAACGTGGCACGTCAACGTTTCCACATGAATATATTTTGATCAGAATATATTCAAAAGATACATAATGAATACCGAAATGTGATTATGCTAATATTTCTTTATTTACCAAATTAGAAATTATATAAAAAGCTATTTAAAGCTACAATTATCATGTTTGGTTTTTCCCTTTAAAAAAGTGAAACTTCAAACTCCTGGTTTTGCTTTAATGTTTAAATAAGCAAAGCAACATTATGGAAAAGTACAAATAAATTGTGATGGGTTTTGAATTAAATGAAAATTAATATGTATGCATATAACTTCCTATGTATATGCTATGTGATAGATGCTTTATCTGATAGATATGCTTTAGAAAAATAAAATATGATAACTCTTCATATGTCCTAGGAAGGGTTTAGTTGGTAGAACTGGTTATCCATTTGTCATTATAGTATTTCTGGTTTATATATGTGGATATTATTCTGTATGTAAAATTATTCGCAATAAAATATGTTTAAATCAAATCAGATCTTCATATCTTTGTTTAAAGTGTGACATTTCCGCACTGTGCCACTTGAAATTGGGATAAATTGAATTTCCCTATCTGTTTGTTATTGGGTCTGTGGACCATCGGTGATATCAATTCTGCCCATGTAAGTTGTCGAGATTTACGCGCGGTATACAGTAGCTAATTCCACCGCCCAAACAACAGACAGACAAACAACAAACAACAGACACAAAACGTGGCATGGAATTAAAATGACACCAGTTGTCATGAAACCAGTACGATACCTCCGACAGACAAAAGCACGTGCAACTGTATTATAATAAAACCTATTGTCAATATATTCCGTCATCAACAATCAAGCGGAGTTATCTAAGTACTGGCGTCATGTTAATTGGTTTCTTTGCCCTTTTTAATTAGAATAATTGTATCTGTGTATTCTTAACTGTACACTGTTTTGCTTGTCGTCCATGCACATACGTCTGAATTGCTTTTAAAATACATTCACTTGAAGTTATAACAGTTAGTAGAAGGCAGATCTTTTGTTGGATGGTTACCATGTTAAATCCACAGTCGGCATGCTCATTTGTGCATACACTTTATTAAACACAAAGTGGTTAGTTTTAATTGCGTTTTAGTTTGAATAATAGAACACATATTCATCCTTTGTACAGCTGTGTGAAGTCAGTTTCCCGGTCACTGTGTTTGGTATTGTGGAGTCGTCTATGTATCCACCACAGAGTCAACGTCATTGCCAACACTCCCAGCAGAACGCCCAGTGTTATGAACAGGACTTGGAACAAAAGCTCATCTTCCGCACCCATCATGCCTGAAATGAAATATGAAGTCCGAATAAGTTGTCCTTAACAATACTGCAAATGTTTTTACCTCGGTAAGTCTGTTGCCGTAACAATACTGTAAATGCGTTTATCTCTGTAAGTCCGTTGTCTTAACACTACTGCATTAAAAATACTGCAAATGTTTTTATCTCGGTTAAGTCCGTTGCCTTAACAATACTGCAAATGTTTTTACCTCGGTAACTCCGTCGCCTTAACAATACTGCAAATATTTTTTCTCGGTAAGTCCGTCGCCTTAACAATACTGCAAATGTGTTTATCTCGGTAAGTCCGTTGCCTTAACAATACTGCAAATGTGTTCCGTTGCCATAAATATACTGCAAATGTTTTTATCTCGGTACGGATATCACAGTGAGTGTAGTCGTAGGGTCGCCTGATAATGATTCTAAATATATGCATCGGGATTTATTTCGTTAGCCTCGATGTAACCCTCGATCTCGCCGTCACATAATCATGTAAACAGACGCGGAACACGTGACACAAGCTTCTTAAAATAGTGTCGAGTTGAAGATAAAACTATGATAATAGTGATACAATAATCTTTTTACATTTAGGCGTTTTTACATTTGTACAAGTTGTCAACTCTATATAACTGACCGGATTATCTGTAAGACCGTTTTCAGGTACGTTATGCAACCTTGAGGGGTTTATCCCAGGATGCACTAGTACGAGGGATGATCCAGAAGTTTAGACTTGATAGATTAAAACTATTCTTTTTTGAGACTTAAAACAACTGCAATATTTCGGTTGTAAGCGACTTAATTGTTATTTATCATATAACTTAGTGGAATAACACCATTCTATGTTTTCGATATACCACTAGTTATATAAGTTTGCAAATAAGCCGAGTATGCGCTGTCCAAAAAAATCGATGATGACTATAATCCAATTACAGCGGTTTATGTCGGTTTCACGTGTTAAAGCGACAGGCAAAATGCAATAAAAGTCGAACATTCGTTCTCATTCATTACTGAAGTTCTTAAACTCGTTCGCAAAAATGATATGCAAAAATGATTTATAATATCATTTTGCCAACTCGTTTTATAAATTCAATAATGAATGAGTACTCGTGTAAGATCCTCTATATACAGTATAATATTACACATGTCGTCGAGTGTCGTTTCAGTGGGAGTCAAATATGTTTCTAGGTCAGAAATGACATTAATAAAAAAAAATCTCTTGAGAACGAAGATCTAAACATTGAGGCAAAGATTCGACAATACTTTTCTTAAATCTATCCTTTCATTTAGGATCAGCAAAACTTGAATTTCTCGGAAAGAAAACATTGCCAAAAAGTAGTGTCGAATCTTTGCATCCATGATGTCCTCCATTATCACCGAGTACATATACTATCTCCGTAGACTGGTCCCCGATTATCCTTGTCACCTCACTAATGTTCGTCGCCAATAGTTAGATTGGTCTACTATCATTTCAATACATACCTGACTCCCATCTACATTGATGTTACAGTTCTTTATTTTTCATTACTATACTTCAATAAAGTTATTACATGTGCATCGTTAGACTCGTCTGTTACTTTTATATTCCACAGTTTGTGATATGTTTATTTGTGTATACCTCAATACCTTTTTTGCATAACTTTCATTAATGTCTCAACAGAATTTTAAAAAGTGCGAACAAATATGTCCCTTTGATTTTACAAAATTCAGAAGTTACTGCAAAACTCTCATTTTTTTACAGTTGTTTTAAAGAAATTGGCATTAATATCTCGACATGAATCTTTTAAAAAAGAATTAGTTGCCCTATTTTGGCAACAAATATGTGCCTTTGCTTTTTCAGGACCATAATCCACGTTTTAGCAACATTTCATGTTATGCAAGACTGTTTCATTTTTTATTTGTAATTTACATGCATGTTCATTAACCAATAAATACAACAACTTTCATCTTGTTTTATGTTTATCAGACATACCAAATAAAACTCATTACCACAGAATAAATTTACCAACAGAATGTTTATCTATCACCATGTCATTGTCACTATTACCTTCTTATAACTTAAAACTTACATAAAAAGGCTCTAGAACGAAGCTTTTTGGAAAGCTAAAATGCAATCGTAGTACCTCATTAGCCTGGTTCTTTGGCCTCCCACAGTACTGTGCAAAGCATTGTGGGAGGCCAGGGAACCAGGCTAGTACGCCATTCGCAACATCTCGATGAATTCATAGAAGGATCACGGAAAAAAAGACGGGATACGATCAGTCGGAACTGCTTCAACCATTTTTTTTTCAAAACTAATTATTTCCGATGATCTTCGGAAATGAGCAAGTTTGTACGATTGAGGATACGATTGCTTCTCATAAGATTATGCAGTGATTGGTGGAACGTGTAACATTAGCATTTGTGGTGAACACGTGTTACTACACATGACTATAATAAGCGTGTTTCTTTTTCATAAATAAGCACATCGACTATCTCTGATGTAGAAAATACTGCATTTTTGATCACCCCTCGTATGGAATAGATATGGTCTGCATCTTTTCGTTAGTTTCAAGTAGTCTCAAGGTAAAACTATACACCAGTTGAAACCTTCTAAGGTAGACTACGTACGACATGGTACATTGCATTCGGTACAGAGGGCACAACTCTAAGTATACACTGCAATTCTGAGAGTCCCTCCTTACCATCGGCTCGAACCAAAATCCCAAAAATATCGTAACCTATTGTCTTTATTAGTGTGTTTTTTTCCCCCCATAAATTCCTATAGTCTTTAAAGGGACACATGGCAATCTTGAGTTTTTATATCAGGCATTGGAGTGTGTGTGTGTGTATTTCTAAGGATTATAGTCCGTCCGCCTACGACAGGCGTCCTACTCGACGATTATAGGCACAATGGAGTCTGGACTTTTATCTGTGTGTTTTTGTGTGTGATGTGATGATATGTCTACTCAATGGTCGCCAGGAATTGGAATTAGTACAGCGATTTATTAATCCTGTATTATTTTGACTTTAAAACTGTTTGCATATAATTAAATAAAAAATTGAGAATTCTGTTTCCTTCATTATTCTACACATTTTTCAGATATATTATTGGTGCAATATTATCAAAAGTCAATACTATGCAAAGACAATTTGCTTTGAACTATTCTAACAATATTAATGATTGAGCAAATTCAAGTTAAGAGAAAAACTAACGGGACGCCGTGAGTTTTTAAAAAATCAAGATTGCCGTGTGTCCCTTTAAGATTACTTGACATCAGCTGCAAACACTGTAAAATGATCTACGTCCCGGTACACTGCATTGGTCACAGAAGCACGACAACTCCGAGTATACACTGCAACTCTAAGAATCCCTTCTTGCCAATGAGAGGGCTGGCGTGGCGCAGTCGGTAGCGCGGTGGATTTGTAACCGGAGGCCCCGGGGTTCAATTCTGCGCGGTGCCACTGAGTTTCGTCGGTTTGTTCTTGGGCAAGACACTTTCCCTTAGCCTCGTCCGTCGGATGGCGACGTAAACCGGGCGGTCCCGTGTATCGGTCTATCCTCCGAGCACGTTAAAGAACCATAGGAAGCTATTCGATAATAAGAGTAAGGCACGGTTTCCGGATTCATATGTATCTTTCCCCTCTCTATGGGGCGGCTCTAAATAACCTATACTGTGTTGATGAGCCGTTAAACAACATTCAATTCAATTCTTGCCAATGACTTCGACCAAAGTGAATGCTCCTTGCCAATGATTTCGACGAAAGTGAATGCTCCTTGCCAATGATTTCGACGAAAGTCCCAAAACTTCCCTACACCCAAACGCTCCATTTAACAACGGTCACTTACACAAGTGTGTGTTTTGTATAGTTCAAAGTGTCTCTACTATTGTGTCAAGAGAAGAATCTCCCAATGACACGGCGGTTTTATACTCGGTGCAAATATCATCTACCGAAACAAGGGAAGTAATCCTGAAGCTAGTTCAGCAAACTTAGGAATTATAATTTATTACAATTTTTTTTATATAATTTATCATATTTACGCTTTCTCTAAGGCTTATATGAAAATTTATTGAACTTATGACAACAGAAAACAAGAATTTATTAAAGAAACTGTCAGTTTTCATCAGTAAGAGTTTTAAAAGAAAAGACGACATGTTTTATAATAAATATCACTTTTCTCCATTTTTGTCCGCAGATATAAATATGTACTGCTCAGTACTTAGGACTATTAATTTAAAAATATATATTAAACTCTTATATACTTAATAGTTGTACTTTTAACTAGTAACATATACTGATGATCTTGAAACTGACCTATTAAATTATACAATTGTCAATAACGGGAAAATATTGTGTGTATTTATGTCTATGTACTATTTGCATGTGAACTGTTGGGCGTAATGCCTTATGTTTGATTAAACTAGATATCTATCTATGAAACTGCTTTCCGTATGTTCCGTATGAGTGCGTTATTCTTCGGCAGTTGGTTTACATACAATAACTTCCAAATACGAAAAAAAAAAATCAGGTTTATTATTCGGCAGACTTGAACGATACTCTTGTGTAAATTTAAAGTACGCCAAAATTAAAGTATTTATCCCGCCATCACGAAGACCAATTTACAACAGATGTACACTGTTTCTAAACTTACTGATATGTTAACTTAAATACTTAAATAGGTTTATAATCAAGGCTATAAACACGATATAAAACGGCTTTAATCAGTCAGACCAAACCCCAAAACTGGAGCGTCGAATTAAGTTAGCATTGCACTTTGATTCATTTTACGCATAAAATTTATTTTAGGAGCCCGTGAATAAATATATTCTTTTAGTCGTCACATATACACTGTTATATGACCTGAAAAAAAATTAATGAAGAAAAGAATTCTGCATAGATATATTATTTCGTCCTTCGCGAAAAAAGGGCACCTGGGAAACAGCTTTGGGCATTTCAATCCTTGAGCGACGCAACTTTTAGAGTTCTATTCTATTCTATTCTATTCTATTCTATTCTATTCTATTCTATTATATTCTATTCTATTCTATTCTATCCTATCCTATCCTATCCTATCCTATCCTATCCTATCCTATCCGGCAGGCCACCGAATTAGAAAAGAAAATGCATACATTGTCTGCACTGGTATCGGCAATTCGGCAATTCGGTTTAGACGTTTTAGATTATATACTGATCAAAATAAGTTTAGCACGACGTTTTAGGGACATGGATTAAACATATGAACATAGATAAACTTGTTTGAAGCTTATAAATTATATATTTTATTTTTATTTATTTTTTAAGCGTATCAAAAGGATCAAAATTACCTCCAATATATTAACAAGAGGGCCTATGGACGCTCTACTGGCTCTACTGGCTAACGGCTCTTATATCAAGGGTTGTCATCATAGAATTTCCATCAGTACTTCTTTTAAAATATTACGAAAAACACACAAAACAACAACACCCACAACAGAAACTTAAACCCTTGACCCATGCTAACAATTTAAGCAAGCGGTCCTAGTTCTAATTTGGTATGGTTATTTAAGGACTCGAGGCACAACAGTTGTATAAAATAGGTTTTGACCGCCTGAAGAGGGGCCTCTTTATGCATGCGGTCAAAACCCATATTATATAATTGTTGTGCCTCGAGTCCCTAAATAACCATACTAAATTAGAACTAGGGGTTGTTTTTAGTAAAAACAAATGTCTCCCCTACAGGAGAAAGGGCCATAAAACACGGACGAAGACGTGCAACTAGGCTTGGTAATGGTCATCCCTACAAAGTTTCATGGAAATCCAGGAAGCGGATCAGGAAAAGTAGTCGGGACAAAGCTTATGTATTAAAACCTTTAAAGGGTTTTAAAGAGCCACAACTCCACCAAATATCATTCCACCGGAACACGACAACGATATGCGCAACTAGGCTTGGCACTGATCATTCCTGCCAAGTTTCATTGAAATCCAACCGGAGGTTCGGGAAAACTAGTCTGTATAAAGTTTGTGTATAAAGGGCCATAATTCTGTCAACAATCATTAAACCGGAACATGGCAATGAATTGCACAACTAGGTTTGGTACTGATAATTCCTGCTTCGTTGAAATCCAGCCAGGCGTTTAGGAGAACTAGTCTGTACAAAGTTAGTGAATTAAAAACCTTTAAACTCCACCAAAAATCATTCGACCGAAAGATAGCGATGATATGCACAACTAGGCTTGATACTGATTATCCTTGCCAAGTTTCGTTAAAATTCGGTCATGTTTTCAGCAGCACTAGCCCGGACAAGGTTTGTGTATTAAAACCTGTAAAGGACCATAACTCCGCCAACAATATTTCCGGAACACGGTGACGATCTGCATAACTAGGCTTGGTACTGAAACGTTTCACTGAAATCCGGCTTGGGTTCAGGAGAGCTAGTCCGGACAAAGTTTGTGCAGTAAAAACATTTAAAGGGCCATAACTCCGTCAAAAATCATCCAACCGAAACACGGTGATGATATGCACAACTAGGCCTGGTACTGATCATCCCTGCTATGTTTCTCTGAAATCCGCTTGGGGTTCAGGAGAAATAGCCTGTACAAAGTTTATGTAGTAAAACCTTCGAAGGGCCATAACTCTGCCAAAAATCATTCAACCCGAAACAATGGGATAATATGCACAACTAGGCTTGGTACTGATCATCTCTGTAAAGTTTACCGGCATGAAGGCCTTATCATAACAATCTGGTAAAGTTTGGTAAAGATCGGATAAAAAATGAAGGTGCTAGAGTGTTGACATAAATTTAACAAATTGTTCAATAATTCAAGTACCATAACTTAGATGTCACTGGTCAAATCCAGCTGGTTTTAGAACTTGACCGAGCTTTCATCAATATCAACAATCCGGCAAAGTTTGATAAAGGTAGGATGCAAAATGGAGGTGCTGGAATTTTGACAAGACAAACTATAGCACTTTTCGTTAATTCAAGGGCAATAACTCCAGTGTTACTGGTCCGATCCTGCTGGTTTTCGAACTCGTCCGAGCTTTAAATGATATTAATAATCTGGAAAAGTTTAGTAAAGATCAGATGCAAAATGGAGGCACTAGTATGGTGGCTGATTTCTGCCATGTCGTCTTTTTGTTATTTCGCCGCGAAAAGACGACATAACGAAAAGGTGACAGGACGAAAAGACGCTAAATGCAGCGCAAAAGACGACAGAACAATAAAGATGACAGAACGCCACGCGAAAAGACGAAAGACGACACTTCAGCCGCGAAAAGACGCCATTTGATACTGTCGTCTTTTTGTTATTTCGTGTGGCCTTCTGTTGTCTTTTCGTTCTGTCGTCTTGTCGTTCTGTCGTATTGTTGTCTTGTCGTTCTGTCATCTTGTCGTCTTGTCGTTCTGTCGTCTGTTCGCGATGCATTTGGCGTCTTTTCATCTTGTCGTCTTTTAGTTATGCCGTCTTTTCGCGGCGAAATAAAAAAAAGACGAAAAGACGACAAATGGCAAAATCAGCAACCGTACACTAGAGTGTTGACAAGAAAATATAGCAAACGGGTACTAACTCCGGTATAACTAGGCCGATCTGGATGGTTTTAGAACTCGTCTGAGATGTCATTGATATTAATAATCTGGTAAAGTGTGGTAAAGATTGGATGACAAATGGAGGCAACAGAGTGTTGACAAGACAAATTATAGCAATTTTCGTTAATTCAAGGGCAATAACTCCGGAGTTACTGATCCGAACTGGTTGGTTTTCGAACTCGTCCGAGTTTTCATTAATATTAATAATCTGGTAAGGATTCGTAAAGATCGGATAAAAAGGTGCTAGAGTGTTAACACATTTTTCAATAATTCAAAGGCCATAACTCCGGTGTTACTCGTCCAATCAGGCTGGTTTTCGAACTCATCCGAGCTTTCATTGATATTAATAATCCGGTAAAGTTTGGTAAATATTGAATGAAAAATGGAGTCGCCAGATTGTTGACAAGACCAAATATAGCAATTTTCGTTAATTTAAGGGCAATAACTCCGGTGTTACTGGTCCGATCTGAGCGGTTTTCGAACTCGTCTGAGCTTTCATTGATATTAACATCTGGTAAAGTTTGATAAAGATCGAATGAAAGGAACATAATAAGCATTACGCTTCCGTTCCAATCCTTTATTTGTTGTTATTGTATATATGCTTAACTTGTAAATACAATGAAATAAAATATGTTTAAACTAAAGATCGAATGATAAATTGAGGCTAGAGTGTTGACATGAAAAAGTTAACACATTTTTCAATAATTCAATGGCAATAACTCCGGTGTTACTAGTCCGACCTGGCTGGTTTTCGAAATCGTCCGAGCTTTCATTGTTATTAATAATCCGGTAAGGTTTGGTAAATATTGGATAAAAAATGGAGGTACTAGATTGCCGACAAGATCAAATATAGCAATTTTCGTAAATGCAAGGGCAATAACTCCGGTGATACTGGTCTCATCTGGCTGGTTTTCGAACTCGTCCGAGCTTTCGTTGAAATTAACAATCTGGTAAAGTTTGGTAAAGATCGAATGAAAAATGGAGACGCTAGAGTGATGACATCAAAAAGTTAACACACTTTTCAATAATTGAAGGGCAATAACTCCGATGTTACAGGTCCGATTTGGCTGGTTTTTTTTTAACTTTTCCGAGCTTTCATTGGTATTAATAATCCATTAAACTGGTAAAGATCGGATGAAAAATGAAGATGCGAGTGTTGTCATCAAAAAGTTAGCACCTTTTACAATAATTCAAGGGCAATAACTCCGGTGTTACTGGTCCGATCTGGCTGATTTTCGAACTCATCCGAGCCTTCATTGGTATTAATAATCTAGTAAAGTTTGGTAAATATTGGATGAAAAATGAAGGTGCTAGTGTTGATATCAAAAAGTTAACGGACGGCGGACAAAATACCATGGCCCGTAGAGCTAAAACAACTTCTTTTGTTATACAAACGTATTGCTTATAAATTTAATGTTTGGCATTGACAGTAAATGCCCATTCTGTTATTGTTTAAAAACCGCTAAAATATGTTCACGAAACATTGTTATTCTCAAACAAAACATTCCAAATTTGTTAATTTTCGAATTACCTCCCTTTTCATTGAAATGAGAACGGTTTTCGATAACCAATACAAGTATGTTCCCAACCTATTTGCTTTATTTGTATCACCGACTCTGTTTACGAATGACTTTGTAGCGTTATTAATTGTCATATCTATGTCACTTTACCATTGACCCCTCTAGCATACACGGATTCGTATCTCGTCTATGGAATTGACACGCAGTTTATGTGCGAAATTTATTTTGTTCAGTATAATATTAATTGGAGTCTTTGATAGAACGATATTTCCGTTGACTAATGAGCAATATTCAAGTGGATATTAAGCTGAAAGTGAAGGACCTTGTCTTCTATGGGCAAAATACATATATGCATAAGGTAATAAACGTTATTACATAAAATTGCTTGGTGACTTCTAATAAAGTCGTATAGACTATTTCATAAACAATAATCGGATCGGACGTATCATGGGGCCTAGTTTAGTGCATATGCACATTGAATATGAAACAAACAAACAAACAAACAAACAAACAAACAAACAAACAAACAAACAAACAAACAAACAAACATTATCATGGTCGTTTTATTCGTATTGACACACACAACTCTTCCAAATCGACTCTTGTCCCTTTATAATAGCTTGTTTCTAAGTCAGCGATCGCACGAAGAATTAAATAGAATAGTGTTTAATAACGCATTATATCGATTATTTAGATCCTCCCCGAAAAGAGGGGAAGGATATAAATTAAAGTAGCCAAATTTTACATGTATACACCGTTTCTACCGAGGAAAATATATAACTTACATATTTTGAGAATCCAAACACTATAAACACAAAATAAACGACTTTAACCAGCAAGGCCAAACCCCGAAACTGGAGCGTCGAATTAAGACACAAAAAAAAAGAAACGAAAATCGACGAAAAGCTAATTCGAATCAGTTGTCAAAAGTAATTTGCCATAATGAACTGAATAATCTACAACAAACAATAAATAATCAACAATCAACTTACCTTTCTTTTTTCTCGTTTCCGATGCCAGTTTAATATGGAGAGAACTGTAACTAATATTGTAATTGTAATAACTTGTAGTTTAATCCATTAGCATATGTTTCTATGAATATTGTGATATTGAATTGACGTATTGTAACATATCTGCAATAAAATATTATTAAACTAAGTTTAATGCTCTTTTCGTGTTTTCCTAAAGCACATGCGATACATCATAAAAAACAAAACCTTATACTCACTGATATATTTGATTATGTATTCCTATTGAATTATGGCCCTGGAAACAAATGAAGCATTTTCTTATCTTGGTCGTTGACCTAAGTTACCACGAAAATCTATAATACATACTGCAGTGGCGGAGACAACAGAGACCACGATCATCTATGGTTACGCTTTATTTGCACACACGGCTATTTGGATTAACCCAAATCGTATTATTACAGTTATGTCACCGATTCAAGGACACCCAGTTGTTAAATCTACTGGTCGAAGGCCAGCTGACCTTATGGGATGAAATATACAGAATTGTGAGCAAGGACAATTGCAATACATATAAACCATCAATCGCATTAAAAGCAGGCACTTTATCACGCTGCGATACTCTACACTACTAAGGATCTGACAACACTGCATTGGAGGTCACGTCAGACTGACCTTACGATTAGCCAATCAGATTTCAGTCTACAAAATTGCTCGGTATTGATTGCTTCACTCCACATGTCGCGTTTCAATCACTGGAGCAGTCTACGCTCGGTATTGAAAGAGACATGTCCGTAACTTTAAGCTTATGAAACACAAAATAATATTGCGTTGACAAACATAATACACCAACCATTATTGAATATTTACTGAAAAAAAACAACAGAAAGATTGTTTGACGGAATACAATAGCGATACAACAAAAAATTACGATTCGTGGTGTTGAACCCACACTAGCAGAACGTCGCAATAGTCCATGTCGCTACCGCGCTACCGACTGAGCTAAGCCGGCCAGACTTACTAAGAAATACTATTTAGACAATCTAATGTTGCAGTTATATATTTTTCAGATACTATTCCGAATGTCGGATTTGTCTTCGTATTCGTGATGTAAAACATGCCATTTAGTGCATGTCTTTGAATTTATCGCGCAATCAACAGGAATAACACACGAAGACGTTATCTTCGTTTGGATAGATACATGTTTTATACGGATTTTCGTTTGTTCAGTTCACTCGAACATTGGTTGAATTTAGTTGAATTTAGTTGATCTTCTCATGAATATTGATTAGATGAAAGGCATGGGAGTAGCTGTGCGTAAATCAGTGTGTAGGCACAAGGTCTAGGAGGGTCCGGGGGCAGCACCCCCGTGATTTTTTTTTTGTAGAAGGAAGCCAAATCCTGCATTCTGACGGTATTTTAAGCAGCAAACAATATATTTCCCCCCGCGATTTCAAGCTTTTTTAATCTGCGATTGCGCAGCAAAAACATCAGAACAGAAAAAATAACATATATTAATATGAATACTTGCTTTCTGAAAATCTTTCGAAATTTTGCAGAGTCATGGTGTGTTTGGTTTCGAAAGACCGCGAGCGAAAACAGTTCGACTTTTATTTTCTGAAAAGACCACGAGTAAAAATGGATATGAACTGACCATACCCATTCATCACCTACCCCACTGTGTTTTTATTGCGTTTTTGGCATTTTTATTTTTTTGATTTCTGGGGACAATGTGTAGGCACGTGCCTACAGTGCCTATAGGCAGCTACGCCAGTGAAATGTCTATCTGACGTGACCTCCAAGGCAGTGTTGTCATATCCTATAGCGGAGAGGATCAAATCGTATTTAATGAGATTGGTACAACTTGAAACTCGCTAACTTGAAGGGCACACACTGAAACATGGCTTGGCCTAACTATCCTGACCTCATTGGCCTGGCCTGCCTGATCTTAAAATTGTTTACCTTAATTGTTATTGTTCCAGGTCATGTCCTTTGTCAGGTTCTTTGCAATGAGGGACATTCACAAAATGTATGAATCCTAAATAACTATAATTGGTTGCATTGAAGCAGAACTGATTATGAATTGTCAATGATACTAATCATGAGAAACGTGTAGAGGGAAGAAACATAACAGTGTGCAAATTGGAACACAATGATAGTTAGGATATATTCATATATGAAAATTAAAGTGACAATGTATTAATTTGATGATTATGATTAAAACAATAAGTTATGGAACGATGTATTGGCACGGGGTTTTTGGAAGAGTGAGTTGGTGGATGGATTTGTTTGTTTGTTTGTATGATCTTTTACGTAATTTTCAACACATGTCAGGTTATATATGATGGTCTTCTTTTTTTGTGTGTGTGGTGGATACAGACTACCCATGTTTCCTTGGTAGTACCAGTACTGTATACTTCCCGCCATCCCAAAGAATCGACACTTCCTCACAAGTGGAGCTGCCAGTGGGATTCGAACACGCAGCGATTAGAGGCGAGAAAGTTTACAACGCAACGTCGTTAACCACTCAACCACGGAGACGCTATTGGTGGATGGATGGTTAAATGAAACTGAATGGGTAGTGAGCTGATTGATAGGTGGATCGGTGGTTGAATGTGTGGTTTGGTGGTTCCATTTTGATAGGGTGGATATGTGGGTGGGTTGCTGGATGGTAAGGTGGGTTGTGGGATATGCTATAAATATATAAATCTGAACATATTCAATTGTATTATAATTGTATTATATTTGTATATTTTGTTATTTAGTGTTGTTATGCTAACAACAAAAAATGGATATGTTTTAAACGCTATATGTGCTTGTTGCATTAAGTGTTTAGAGAATTATAATACATGTGCTATTTGCTATTTCACTTTAATGAACATTTTCATTACATCATAAACTTGTTGCATTGTATCATCTTAAGACACACATTTGTTGTTTCTGAATGACCCTCACAAGGTGTACAATTCCTAACATTGGCTGCGTTGTCCCATGAGACATGTGCTAACCTTAAGTGAGCCACTGATCATCTAGAAACAACATAACTGACCCTGGAAACGCAGACATTAATAAACCCCAGTGTTGAAGCAATGACACTTTGGCCAGACCTAAACTAGTCCCAAGGGACTAACTAATCTTAGACCAGGCCAGGCCAACCCAGGACAGGCTAGTTAGTCCAAGCCAGGTTTCAGTGTATGCCTGAAGGGCATATTTATTATGACGTTTCAGTGTATGCCCTTTTGGCGAAAGATTTCGGCGGAATTTCGTCAGTAATGGGATTAAGTGGTAAAAAATCAGCTGTTTTTATTAGGTACTGTAGCGTCGCTGTTGGTCTTCTCTTCTCTTCTTTCTTTTTTCTTTCTTTCTTTCTTTCTTTTTTCTTTCTTTCTTTCTTTCTTTCTTTCTTTCTTTCTTTTTTCTTTTTTCTTTCTTTCTTTCTTTCTTTTCTTTCTTTCTTTCTTTCTTTCCTTCTTTCTTTCAGTTAGGACTAACTTAAGATTACGAATTGAAACTAGTTATAAATTAACTTATGAGTCAGGATTAACACGATTTTATTCAACTTGTATTCGTATAAACTAGATTACGTGTATGTACCGCTGGTGATGTCATGGCCATCTTTTTCAAAGGTCGCTATATAGCCGTATTGTTGGATTATTATTGATCCACTTTTCAGTATTTATTTAGATCTTGTCAGCTTGGGAAGAGATGACATAATACACATTGACCATCCTTCTTTTCTACTATGGTTAAAGAAACTAACCCACCAAATTACGGCAAAATTACAATGCAAAAACCGTCTATCAACACTCTATCCAGGTGCTCATATAATCATGGGTCATATAATAATGTATGTGTGTCGGGTTCTTAATATTTGTATAACCGCTATAATTAAGAAGGTACACCATCAGGGCTACCATTATCATTAACTTTGGAAAACCTTTGCAAACTTGTACTATTGTAACCCTGATCTACCTTTAAAATATATAAGTAATTCAAGGACTCCTCTTCGACAAGGATGTATGGTACTAGTAAACATGTTTATTGTTATTCACTCTGTATATAATGTTATTATCAATAGATCATGTATACATTATAAATATATATAGAGCGTAGGAGGGTATTACCGACTACCTAAGGCATATAGTGAGGCCCTCCCAGGGGGTCCATGTTCCCTCCTTCCCTGAAAATATGACCCAGTGTTCCCTTGTTCCCCACACATATTTTGCTTTGTTCCCAATATTTTCCCCCCAATGTTCCCTTGTTCCAAAAATATTACCACTAACAGACAACGTTCCCTTGTTCCCCAAAAATAAATGGTCATGTTCCCTTGTTCCCCAAAACCCTAGGATGGGAGACCCTCTATTGTTGAATACTCACAGAAGTAGACATAAATGTAATATGTTTGTTACATATGTGATTATACCATTATGATATACACACACTGTAATATGAATGCAATTGAAAACGAGTATCATTTTTTATTGTTTTGTCCAAATTATCGAAGTATACGTAAAACTTATCTTCCAAAATATTTTAATTCCTGGCCGACAAAACAGAAATTCCAGTCGCTCATGCAAGCACAACAGTCCGGTTTGTTAAACAGATTAACTAAGTACATCTATCTTGCAAATGAAACAAGAGGTCAATGACCTTGAAGCTCTACTGATTGATTTTGATTTCAGGAAGTAGTCGCTACAGACTTGTTTTTTGAAAATCTATTTTTAACCGTGGTGGCCATCTTGAATTTCCGGCCGACCTGAAATTTTGCTAAGATCAATAAGACATTAAGAGCAACATTCCTGTGAAGTTTCATGAAAATCCGTCAAGTAGTTTCAGAGAAGTAGTCGCTACAAGTTTTCATTATATAACTCTACGTAAACAAAAATGGCCGCTGGCAGCCATGTTTAACGTCAAATCAAAACGATTTTCGACAAGGACCAACATCATGTCATACTGATCATTTTAGAAAAAGTCCCATATCAATATCTCTTATTTTTTTTTTGAAAAAGTAGTCGCTACAAACTTATTTATTTTAAATCTATTTTTAGCTGTGGCGGCCATCTTGAATTTCCGGCCGACCTGAAATTTTTCTAGGATCAACTAGACATCAAGAGCAACATTCCTGTGAAGTTTCATGAACATCCGTCAAGCAGTTTCAGAGTGGTAGTATCTACAAGTTTTTACTATATAACTCTATGTGACCAAAGATGGCCACTGGCAGCCATGTTTAACGTCGAATCAAAATAATTTTCCACAAGGATCTACATCATGTCATGCTGATCATTTTAGAAAAAGTCCCATATCAATATCACTTATAGTTTTCAAGAAGTAGTCTCTACAAACTTATTTTTTAAAAATCTATTTTAGCTGTGACGGCCATCTTGAATTTCCGGCCGACCTGAAATTTTTCTAGGATCAATTAGACATCAAGAGCAACATTCCTGTGAAGTTTCATGACAATCCGCCAAGTAGTTTCAGAGGAGTAGTCGCTACAAGTTTTTAATATATAACTCTATGTAACCAAAGATGGCCACTGGCAGCCATGTTTAACGTCGAATCAAAATAATTTTCCACAAGGATCTACATCATGTCATGCTGATCATTTTAGAAAAAGTCCCATATCAATATCACTTATAGTTTTCAAGAAGTAGTCGCTACAAACTTATTTTTTAAAAATCTATTTTTAGCTGTGACGGCCATCTTGAATTTCCGGCCGACCTGAAATTTTTCTAGGATCAATTAGACATCAAGAACAACATTCCTGTAAAGTTTCATGAAAATCCGTCAAGTAGTTTCAGAGGAGTAGTCGCTACAAGTTTTCATTATATAACTCTATTTAAACAAAGATGGCCGCTGGCAGCCATGTTTAACCTTGAATCAAAAAGATTTTTGACTAGGATCAACATCATGTAATGCTGATCATTTTAGAAAAAGTCCCATATCAATATCACTTATAGTTTTCAAGAATTGGTAGTCGCTACAAACTTATTTTTTAAAAATCTATTTTTAGCTGTGACCGCCATCTTGAATTTCCGGCCAACCTGAATTTTTTCTAGGATCAATTAGACATCAAGAGCAACATTCCTGTAAAGTTTCATGACAATCCGCCAAGTAGTTTCAGAGAAGTAGTCGCTACAAGTTTTTACTATATAACTCTATGTAAACAAAGATGGCCGCTGGCAGCCATGTTTAACGTTGAATCAAAACGATTTTTGACTAGGATCATCATCATGTCATGCTGATCATTTTAGAAAAAGTCCCATATCAATATCACTTATAGTTTTCAAGAAGTAGTCGCTACAAACTTGAATTTAAAAAATCTATTTTTAGCTTTGGCGGCCATCTTGGATTTCACATCAACATGAATTTTTGCTAGGATCAACTAGACTTCATGGGCAACATTTCTGTAAAGTTTTATGAATATCCATCCAGTAGTTTCAGAGGAGTAGTCGCTACAAATAAAAGTTAACGGACGGACGGACAGACAGACAGACGGACGGACGGACAGACGGACGGACGACGGACGCCGCACCACGGCATAAGCTCTGCTGATCTCTGATCAGTAGAGCTAAAAAAGGAGTAATGATTTATTTGACGATGACTGAAAGAAATTTGATCTCGCACGATTTTTTCTCTGGAAGTTCATTTTTAACATAGGTAAAAAAAAGAAGAGTAAATAATACGAGTAGATGTTATTTAAAAAATATATAATAACGTACCGACTAAGTACATTTTACTTGTATTCTTATTTGTTTGTGTGTATGATTGTTTTGTAATCCGCCTTGTTTGTGTGTATGATTGTTTTGTAATCCGCCTTGTGCAAGGCAATAAACATGTAATTTTGTTATGGCATAGTATATTATATAGAGTGGAGTCTTGGTGTGGAGTCTTGGAGTGGAGTGAATAATTGGAGTGACCTTGGAGTCACATTTGGAGTGACCTTGGAGTCAAATTGGAGTGAATATTTTGGAGTAAATTTTTGAGTCTAAACTTGAAGTCTTAATTTCCCTTACAATTAATAACTTTTTAGAAACTAATACATTTACATGGGTTACTTCATTTGTACATACACTTATATATTGATTAAAATTTCTTTAAAATGCATGTGTCTATTAAGCTACCGAATTTCAAAAACAAATTCCAAAACTGCACGTCTAATTTTAACATGGGCACTGTTACTACGTGTTCTAAATGAAAAATCCATGTTTGTGGAACAGTTAGGCTGAGAGAGCTCTAAGTACCCATAAACTTTAATGCCTTTTGTTTTCTGTCTCTGTGGTATGACTGACATATTGGACATATTGGAACTCTGTATACCCCTGACAATGGATGTCAGTGTCCTGACCTAAGATTAGTTGGTCCCTCGGGACTAGTTTAGGTCAGGCCAAAGGGTCATTGCTTCAATACTGGGGTTAATAGTTCATTTATGTTGTTTTAGATGATCTGTGGCTCGCAATGAGGTTAGCAAATGTCTCATGGGACAATGCAGCTATACTGAGTATGTTAGGAACTGTGCACCTTGTGAGGGTCATTCTGAAATATTTTAAATTGATAACTATTCAAAATATTCACTCCAAATCTGACTCCAAGGTCACTCCAAAATGTGACTCCAAGGTCACTCCAATTATTCACTCCACACCAATACTCCACTCTATATAATATACTATGCCTTTTGTTATGCCTAATAAAATTTTGAATTGAATTATCAAGCAATACAACCAAATGGAAAGGAAGGTTAACTCCTATCAATAGTCCTGCTTAAAGGTGAAATATAGCGTGTATTTTGAGTATATATTCGGAAATATACGTATATAATATACAATATTTTCAAATCTTACACTTATTGGTTGTCCCGTTTTCTCACAGTAGCCAATTTTATCTCATAGCGCACACGCTTCGAGTTTCGCCCTTTTTGAAGACAGGTAAGTGACACGTGATCCTGTGACGTCATTGGTACTAAACGATTCGCGGTGTCGCATTGAGTTGTATAGTATTGTCTATGTAGGATAACGTTTTATGGTACTTGTTAAAAATGCCGTGTGTTGTTGACGGGTGAAAAAGTTTGCATAAAGAAGGACAAGATAATAACCTAAGTTTCTTTCGTTTCCCTAATCGAGATAATGATATATTAAGATTTGAAGTGTGGGTAGACGTTACCGAAGATAATCGCCCGACTCGTCGAGAAAGTGGGAACCTACGAAAGACGCGCGAGTTTGTAGCAAACATTTTGAGTTGACTTCGTGGGAAGTACATCCTTTGGTTTCATTATCTTTGAATTTGGAGAACAAAAGGCCATGCAGATTAAAATCAACAGCGGTACCAACGATATTCGACTATAAAAATGAGAAGTGCATAACCCCGCTTTCTCCAAGCAAGTTGTATTCGCCTATTTGACCGGCGTTGAGGAGGAAATTCATACATGAAGTAAGATTGAAATGTATGTTCAATTATCTTAGCACCTCATCGGGTATACGTATGATAAATTGAAGAAAGGTGTATAGTCTTAGATCTTTATATACACCGTGAATGTTTAGCTGTTGAATTAGAAGCATGCGTCTTTACGTGAATCAATGAAGAGTTGACGGCGCTAATATTATGTAGCCGTCTTTTTTTAAAAGATTGCTAAGAAAGTTCAGCATATAAATTTAAATGAATCCGGTGAAATAAACACTCTTTGTGTCTTTGTTTCCAAATTTTAATTTTAATAATTTTAAATTATACACCCTCTTCTGCCAATAGTATTATAGATATATATTATCAACATATATAGGGCTATGGATTTGAAAAAAAAATACAAAATGTTTCATGGATATTTATTGCATGGCAGAAAATTAATAATATTACTAGCTTTTATATTAATTCAGTAATTTTTTATGGCAAAGCAACAACAATAACGCCTCTTAGCTCGTGCAATAAGTAAAACAAGTATAATAGAATAATATACTTAAAATTACGGTAATTTGATATATTTGGTCTGTTTTCGATCTGTATATCAGGAGTAAGTATACATGAGTAAGTATACTTACTAACTGTCTATATCGTGCTCATAATACATTTGGCTATATTATTTAAATCATAGTATTTTTCTCTCTTTGTGCGCGACAAATATCATGTTATATATCCGTCTTGTGCAATACGCGTCTGCCCTCGGCGGTATTACACCGCTCAAGTAATTGCAATAAACAGGAAATATATCATAAAACTAGGTTTCCCTAAATGGTGCGTGCTTTTGTGATATACCGACGTATGTACCCAAATTAGGCCGCACTTCAATATTGCACCGCAATATTTTATTAGTCTGTATTGATATTTGGGGGCACATGGAGACTAGAGAGCGTGTCATATTGCAAACACCGCTCCTAGAGTGTTTAATGTTGATGGCGACTTATGGCAAATATATAATACTATAGAAATTATGGCGCCGAAATTATATGCTGTTTCATTTATTGTGGTTTTTATTCATTTTTTATCAATTATGGATAATATCTAATAAATATATTTGTTCCATGTCTACTTATCGGCAAAAAAAATCTGACGCTCGTATTACCATAGATATACATACATATATATCCATGTATTAATGTAAAGGTATAGACCAGGTCCATTCATTCGGAATATACTACATTTCGCGGTTATTGTGTATGTACCAAGATATTGCAGTGTTGCGGGTGACTTACTGTCAGACTTCGATGAAAACAATGTTTACGTTGTTTTTTTGTTTGTTGTTGCTGTAAGTGTATAAATACGCTATTTTGTTAGATTAGTGAATAGTGTAATAATGAACCACTGAACGTAACGAATGACATGACACGATAGTCTTTACAAGCTCTCCATTTGTTCCTGCATCGCGTACAACTTCATCATCAGTTGATGAATCCGATGTATTTTCGTCCTCAGACACGTATTCTGGCTCCAAATCGTAAGGTTCACATGGTGTAACCGTTATATCACGGGCATTTCCTCTGACATCGCTTAATTCTCACATTTTCACACAAGGTATACTGTTTTGCGTTCAGTCCCAATGTAAACATAAAATAGTTTGTTCCCAATGACGTCATTTCCGGTAATTCGCGCAAGAGTTTTTCCCCTTAGATTTTTTTCGATTTTTTTAGCAATGCCTGTTCGCCTTTTCGGTTTTTATCTTAAAAAACATATTTTCACTAAACATACATCAATAGCATAGTAAACATCGTATTTATAAAGATATTTAATAATTAAAAACATATCAACAACGGATTTGTTGATTTAGGACAAATTTCATCTTTAACCTCTCCTTTTTTGAAGTGATGTGAAGAGGCTATTGCCGAGCATGTGTGGGTTTTTACGACTACTAATTAACAAATAATGTATAGTGCTGAGGTCCATATGCACGTTTATGGACTGGGCAGTCAGTCCTAGAATGTTATATGGTCCAATAACGTTCTAGGTCTGACTGCCCAGCCCATAAACTTCATATGGACCGAAGCACCATACATTATTTGTTATATTATACCGAATCTGACCAACAAATTAAATCAATACGTTTTATGATTTATTTTGACGTCGTTTTTTTCACACGTCCGTTAATATAGCTATCGGACCGGGCTCGGTCAATATGCAAGTTTATGGACCGGATGACGTCACAATAAACAAAGAGTGGAATATGCAAATGAGGTATAATATGTGAGGATATTGCCAAACACTGTCTACTTTAGAACAACAACGTCACAAAACGCCTTGATTAACGATTTTGTTGTGTTTTTGTTTGATAATCAAGCTAATTAAATAATGTATCAGAAATATCAAATTAATAACAAAAAAACGAACGCGAAGTATAATGCTATTTTTTATGTCTATCATCGGTTAATAAAGGGCTTTTTGGTGGTCTTATCTTTGACTATTTATTTTGAAAAGGTTCTGGAGACCCACATCAAGGTATTCAACATTGTACAGGTTATCATCTAAATCAATTTAAATTATATAAAACACTTTTAATACTAAAAAACACGTTTGATGGCTAACACGTTTAATTAAAAAGAAATGAAAATGGTTAATGTATTTATGTATTGTCATGTTCGGGTATTACCCAACCTTTCTGTGATTATGAGGGTAATACCGACTACCCAAGACAACTCATTAAGCAGGATTCCAGTGATTAAAACAAGTTACATCCCTTGATTAGTCATTGCATGCATAACTTAAAACAGAAAGAGACGAAACAATTCAACAAAACTAATTTGCAGTCAGTGTTCAGTTAAAATCAAACACGCCGCGTAATAATAGCAATTTAATAAAAAGTTCTTAAATATGTATCTATGGTTGTATTGTTTCTAAGTATAACATGAGTTGGGAAGGAAAATATATATGCCCTTTATAATATAGATGACATATTATACTATGATGTATACCTTACTACAAATACATTTTATCAAGCAAATGTACGGCAATACCCTCATGGGCTCTACTGTATATAATACCTTATTATTATTATTTTTATTACTACTATTATTATTATTATTATTATTATTAGATTTATTATTATTATTATTATTATTATTATTATTATTATTATTCGTAAAAACAACAGTAAGACAGAGAACTTGAGTACCGTAGGAGGAGGAAAAACAATTGGTAAGCTGTTTTATAATTTTCGTTGGAAAGGAAAAGCGAATGAAATATTCGATTAAAATCTGAGAGGAGGTAAAATGAAAAAGGTCAAATTCCATACGGTAAACTAAAATGATAAAATTCCTAATTTTGTTTTATCTAATGTACTTTTTATTTAATTTAGTTTTAACCTGGGCTGATAATTAATATAAAGCCATGGTTTAACGAGTTTTATGACACTTTAAAGATCACTGCTTCAATATTTGTAATTGTTTAAAGTTTTTTGGTGGTGAAAGAATTTGACTTTAAAAAGTGTACGTCCCATGGCAAGCTAGAGGAAAAAAAGTATCGTCCCATGGTTTGTCGCGACAAAAAAAGTACCTGTCCCATGCCATTTTGCACCGATCCCAACCCCACAATAATATATTGGCCGGTCCTTTACTTGTATGTTATATGACGTATAGAATAGAGCATGAGTTTTGCACGTGTACGGGGCGATAATGCACGAGCGTTATTTGTACCACCAGGGAGTACGTTATATACGTTATAACGTACTTCCTGGTACCACAATAACTAACATATGCTGTGTATATCCTCGGGGGGTACACGATGCATATTGTGTATTTAGGATATTGTGGTACAAATATATGTAAGTATGTCAAACAGAGTAGGAATGCAGGAATATTCCATTCTCAGCCACCATATTCTCATAGTTTTTGTTTTGGTACAAATATTTTCCCGTGTACAGTCTCTTTTTTTTGCGTAATTGATTAGTGGTACACCTTCAACTATAATGGACTAGTCCAAGTGATGGCCGCTTCCAACATCCATGTGTACGATTAATGAAAATGGGAAAACGTTGATTGCATGAGAATCGTTGGTATGTAGAATGTTGTATCACGAGCTTATTACGCATTTCTGTTTTTGTTGTTGTGTTAGCTAGCTTTGTAACCATATATTTAAATGATATTGCATATTTATTCATTAAACAATAATTCTAAGAACGCGTTCGAACTCGAGACGTTTCGACCCCATCTATTGTTGATTTATATATAATATATAAAAAAAGCGTTTCCTGGTTAGGAACAAAAACAGAAATATTATCGATTACACATTACCAGTCACAATGTATGTATATGTTTATATAGTACAGCGGCAGGGTCTTGTTCATAAGTCTGTGTTGTCATCACTGTGGCCGAGGGGATAACTGCGCGGTGTTGTAAACCTTCTCGCCTCTCCCCACTGTGAGGTTCCCACTTCAACATTAGGGATCCCACATAAAACAAAGAGCATTTTAGTCTGATATATTGTATTTCATTTTATTATTTTAACTAGTTGACATAAAATCAAGAAGCAGTAGCTTTATTTTGTAGCAAAGCACGGTCTCTCACTGCTTCTTCCTCATCATCCTCATCCCCAAAAGATCTGTCCTCGAGCACACTTTATAGAGTGATTAAAATATTAAGTAATTGATTCCTGGACCCAAGCAAATGTTTATATATATATTATATACTGAAAGGTATTGAACTCCTATTAAATATGGCCAAAAACCAACAACAGTTCTAGACTACTTGTTATTTCTCAGTACGTAAGATAGCCTGGGCAGCATTACCTGCTCATGTCACAAGTAGAATTATACATGTATATAACCAATAAAACATAAACTGTCATTCAATCTCTTGTACTTTTTTTGTACCAGAGAATCAAATATGCCAACTTGGGCGAATTTCAATGACAGGAAGATCAGGGCTCCGGAAATATAGTTGCTCGAAGCCCCGGGCAATGGATTTTGGGTTGTCCGTCACTTGCCCGATGGACATTTCAGCATTAGGTAAAAAATCAAGGGAAAATTTGCCTTGACTGTGAAGTTTGCCGATAATTGCGTAGGAATTAACCACCCGTTGCTTTCGCCGAGACAAATTACGGATGTGTCGTAGAACTCACCTGTGTTGTTCCGGATTGTTTAATCCCTCCCACTTGACAGTTTATCAGAATTTGATTGGCCGAGGAAGGTTTGGGGTGCCAATCTTCAGATGAAGACGTGCAGTGTTTAGAATTTGTATACTGTGTGAAATATACACCCGTAACGAGCCCCTCTATGCAGGAAGTAAGTCACGCCCCAGATTAGTGTGAAATACACATCAATGTGTAAATCAGTTACTGAAATTATATTTCGGTCGGTGTGTCGTAGTGACCCAAGGTAATCTTTTGTTCAATAATTAAAAATCATGACGCAACACTTGACCTAGTTCTGTATCCATATTATCCAATCAAATAACCAATGTAATTTTATCAGCCAATGAAACAACTCTCGTTCACTACCACGTGGTAAAGTGAAACAATGGTGAGTCAATCGAACCAATTTGTAAACAAGTAGGGCAATTAAACGATTATGGCAATTGATGGCTCTGAGCAAAGAGACTATCGACGCATGTCGTAATGCATCGGTGTGCATCTGCTTTTATTTCAAAATGCCGTGTTTGTTTTGAATGAATCCGAGATCAATGAAGGAATGGTGTGCTTTTGTTTTGAAGCTTGTTTGCCATTATATCCAAGATCTGCTTTGACCTTGGCTAATTTTCGATATGTATTCGAAGAATTGGCATCTCAAAAAGATATTAACAGAAAAAAATACATACCAGTCAGATTTAGGCATAAACCGTGCTAATAATTTCCAACACAGAAAAATGAGTCTGCTGATTTATCTACGTGATGTCTATAACCAAGGAAAAAACTTCTGTTTGTCCTAATGCATATTTCTTTTTTTCATCTGATGTAGTCTTAAGTAGAAAAAAGTGTTCGACCTAATGCATTTTTTTATCTGCCTACCCTTTTGTAATTACTGCACTAGGAGCATCATGTACGTCTTAATTCCATAGGGTCTACCAATATCTAATATTACAGTGTTGGCACCCGTTTCATCTAATTCCCTACCCCATGTTCATCAATGATGTCTTATCCTCGGGGTATCCTGCCGAAACCCACTAGCGTGCGGTCTCAAAAAAAAAGGCATGTTGACATAGCTTAATTTTGGGGCAAGTGACATTTGAAATTGGATTGTGAAAATCTACTTGCCCTGGGCAAGAGGATTTTCAAAATATTTCCTGACCCCTGAAGATGGCACGGCTCTTACTAGATATAATCTATAGGTGTAACGTGCTGGCATGCGTTAAAAACGACTAAAACATAATGGGATAATTAATTCGAACGGATACCTGAAGCACCGAAACTGATCGTGCTCAGCCTCAATTTGCATAAAAGTGCAAAATACTGCAATAATGAATGCCAGGTAGCAGACTGGACTAATCACAAACTTGCTTGCCAGATTCTGCAGCAGAACCCATCGGATTTTACGTAGTCTCGGTCATCCAGACCTCTCGCGAAGTTCTGGAGTAAAGCTTCTTTAAAATTTAAAATCCAAACGAGGTCTGTACAAAAAAAAATCACCGTCCGCTGATTGGTAAAAAATTACGTGATGTTACGCGCAATGTTGTGTAATAAAAGTACCACCAAACAAAGTCAGCGGATCACGATTAATACTAAAAAAATAAAATTTAAAAATCATTTTGTAATATAGATTATTTTATGTTTTTAAAAACTGCAAAAAACGATTTTTTTCCAGTCAGTTTTGACGTTAGACGCCATCATCGGTCAAACACTTTAAACAGTCTATTAACTCATTTTAGAATTATTTTATCATTAGAATTTTGTGTTTCTGGGTTTCAAGAACCTCACTACTCAATGTCCAGTAAAACCTCAGTGTGTTCTGAGAATACAACGTGCTTTCAATTAACTGGTTTCATTGGTCCATTTTTTTATCAGTGAACCAATCAGAATGCTTCATTCATAATTTCCTTTGGTTGCTTCTATCATGACATCACTTTCTGGTATTATGACATCACACCCTAGATAATTATGACATCACGTCATGCAATTATGACATCACATCATGCTATTATGATGCAGCTCAATGTGTTCTCAGAACATAATGAGCCTTTTAATTGCTGTGAGCAACAGATTAAGAATATTTCTATCACTTATTGAGGAATGAGTTTCTTGAAACCAAGAATCACAGAATTCTAAAGATAAAATAATTCTAAAATGATTTAATAGACTGTTTTTAATGAACCACCAAATTTCGCAGTCACTTGTGACGTTTGGCGCCGTCATCGGTCAAACATTTTAATGAACCACGAGTGCAAACGCTCGCTAGCGCTCGCAGTCAGCTTGAGCGTGTCTGGATGGTAGAGATTAGATTTTACGGAGAGTAATCTGGTTTTTAACTCGGTGGTAGGTTATATAACATTTTTTATAATGCGTTTCACTCACATGCGAGGTTTGCCTTTATGAAGATCTACAACAACAACAACATTGTGAACACCTGGTATTGATTCCCACACCATTGAACATTACATTTTTGAGCAGAGAACTACTGCAAACTGAAATCAATACACATAGGGTAATATGCTCATGAGTCTGAAAGGTGACATTCACCAGTGCTAAATGTATCAATCAACAGCAGTTGTTTTTCAGTGGAAATCTGTTACGGTAGTGACTGAGTCATAAAATTGCTTGGTTGTTACATATTAGTTCAATTAAAGAAATTGTCTGTATTTTTCTTAATGTAGATATACATTTCCTGACAAAAGTTTCATATTTTAAACATCTTCTTGTCTTAAATTTTCAGGTATTATATCGGACTGACATTAATTTTCGTTTTCAGGGCAGGACAATTTAGACATGCATGCACCAAAGTCAAACATGGTGAATTGGTAGTTACCCGTAACCTGGGTCCATATTCATAAAGCAATTTAAGTGGAAAATATCACTTAAGTCTCAACTTAAGATTTTTTACATAGAATATCATTATTTACCTCTCAGTGATACTAGAAACCATCTATTTTAAGATAAATATTTAGCTGTATGTTTTATTTATCCATAACCCTATTAAGAACATTAAGAAAACGTCTTAAATAGATAAAAAGTTTTTTTTTTTTGTCTCGCCAGTTTGAAAAAAAAGCGAGACATAGGCGCTGCTAATGTTGGCGGGCTTGACGGAGTCAACATATTGTATTATAAATTGTTTGTCCTTGGGAGTAGAATGTTCAAATTTCATATATAACCTCCTGGTCATTGTCCATCTTAATGCCAATAACTTTCAGACCTCCAACTGACCCTGGGTCCGAGTCGAGGTCACTTAAATACATGTACCGTCACCAAATTTTAACACAAATATTGACATTGTTGCCCATGATGTTTAGTTGATCCTAGCAAAAATTCACATTGATGTGAAGTCCAAGATGGCCGCCAAAGCTAAAAATAGATATTAAAAAAAGTTGGAGCACCTATTTCTTGAAAACTATAAGGGATATTGATATGGGACTTTTTCTAAAATGATCAGCATGACATGAAGTTGGTCCTTGATGAAAATCATTCTGATTCAACATTACAAGAGTTATATAAATTATTAAAAACATGTAGCTACTATAATCCTCTAAAACTACTTGACAGATTTTCATGAAACTTTACAGGAATGTTGCACATAATATCTAGTTGATCCTAGCAAAATTTCAGGTCGGCAGAAATTCAGGATGGCTGCCATTGCTAAAAATAGATTAAATAAAACAAGTTTATAGCACCTACTTCTTGAAAACAATAAGTGATTTTGATGGGACTTTTTCTAAAATAATCAGCATGACATGATGTTGGTCCCTGTTGAAAATCATTTTGATTCGTCATTAAACATGACTGCCTTTTTTTTACATAGAGTTATTTAGTAAAAACTTGTAATGACTACTCCTCTGAAACTACTTGAAGGATTTTCATGAAACTTAAAAAAAATGTTGCTGACTTGATGTTGGTTCTTGTTGAAAATCATTTTGATTCAACATTAAACATCGCTGCCAGCGGCCATCTTTATTTACATAGAGTTATATAGTAAAAACTTGAAACGACTACTCCTCTGAAACTACCTGACGGATTTTCATGAAACTTCACAGGAATGCTGATCTAGCTATCAAAACCTATCAGTAGAGCTTCAAGGTCATTGACCTCTTGTTTGCATGGCAAACTGTCCATTAATGTCGGTGTCAGGGGCAACTTACCCTAGGCTGGTGGTTGTAAGTGCAAGACAAAAAATGGGACTCTTTTGAGAATAGTACCAATACCCGTTCAATTGGGAAATTTTGTGTCGTTTTGCCGTAAATACAGAATTTTTCAATTTCAAACAAAAAGCATTAATATGCTTATGCTTAAATACTTTGCAAACACATAAAAATGTATACACATGCGCAGTGCAGCAGTCTTATGACAGTTGATGGTCTTCAAAGAGAAGCTTCCAGTAATATATATATATTTTTTTTAATTTGTTTTATATTGGGACTTTTTTTACGCCAGAATTGAGAAAACACACACTTTTTGCAATTGGGAATGAGTCCTTTATTGCTACCACTTATATAACACGTAGCACGGCAATTTAAGGAGTGACACAGACAGGTGATACGTGTAACCTTTACAACCTGTGGGAGTGATAAGCTTACATTGTACATAAATACCTAGTCCTTTAATAGATCCATATCTGGAAACACAGACCTATCAACATAAAGTGGTTTTAATAGGTAACAATGTCAGAACTGGGGGCATTGCACCATTGATTTTCCTTCCTCTTTGTATATAGGAATGTTTTATGTCTAGCTGACAGAAAATGCTTATTTTTCTCCATACAAAGTTTGAAAACATATTATTATATCAAAAGATCTAGCATTTGCCAATAGAAAAATTCCATAAATAGACGGGGTCGTGTATCGTATGAGAAAGAGCTATTCTGTTGAATGACATCACATGCGTCTTTTTTTGGCACATGGA
The DNA here is from genome assembly GCA_037043455.1 of Cyrtodaria siliqua. Classification (NCBI taxonomy): domain Eukaryota; kingdom Metazoa; phylum Mollusca; class Bivalvia; order Adapedonta; family Hiatellidae; genus Cyrtodaria; species Cyrtodaria siliqua. The sequence goes on from JAWPHD010001890.1 coordinate 214,358, forward strand.
CCGATTCACCCAATTTCTGTTTTCGCTTTCCTATCTTTCCCATTTACCTGGTTTACTTAATCAACTCAAATAAAGACTAAGAAATTAAGTTATCTGCCCCTTGCTTGGAGGGTCAAGGTCACATCCTTACATTTGGATGAATTTACATCAAATGTTACATCAAATGCTTTTGTCGCAATTAACCATGACATTACTGTGGCGGTAGACAATTAACCATGACGTTACTGTGGCGGTAGACAATTAACCATGACGTTACTGTGGCGGTAGACGAGAAAAATATAGGAAAGTAAGAAAACAGATTTTGTATTTTATACTTATGACCACAATTTATTCTGGATTTTGCAGCACAGACAGGTCATAGATACGGGGCGGTAGTTGCTGGTCTTGAAAACATCTCCTGACCTGAATACGGCCGTGACATTTATCTGGTACTTGAACGTTGATAAAGAAGTGCTGGAATATAGTAGTGAGTATTGCTGCCAGTTCTTCAGTTAATTCTTCGGTGAACACCCATACCTGTAGCGCATTCATGGACTTTTTGGACCTCTTGTTAGCCCGTTCGGCCTGTAGAGCTTATGGGATGGCGAGTTTTCCATCTGTCTGTCGTTAACTTTTGCTTTAAACAACATCTCCTCTGAAACTGCTGGGTAGAATTTGACAAAACTTCACAGGAAGCATCCTTGCATGGTCCTCTCGGATTTATGCAAATCATTCTAATCCATCAACACATATGGCTGCTATTACTAAAGATAGAAAAATCAATGAAACAATTTTGCTCTTGAATGCTGGGTAGAATTTGATGAAATTTGGCAAGAAGCATCCTTGCATGTTTTTTTCAGGTTTATACAAATTGTCGTGATCCGTCAACAAATATGGCAGCCGTTACTAAAAAAAAAGAATTGTTTGGCAGAATTTGACAGTACTTCACATAAATCATCCTTGCTTGATCCTCTCAAAGATTAATACAAATCATACCGATCCGTCAACAAATAGAACAGCCTTTAAATGACTTCTTCTCATGAACCAATGACCCAACTGTTTTGACCCAACTGTTTCGAAACTTGATCAAAAGAATCCTGTGTTTTTTTTATGTCTAATTTGGGGCCGAATTTGGGGCCGAATTTGGGGCCGAAATTCGGCCCCATTCACAATTCCAAAAAGTATCCTTTTTAGCTCTACAGCAGAGCTTATGGGATGGCGAGTTGTCCGTCGTCTGTCCGTCGGTCGTCTGTCGTTAACTTTTGGCTCGTTAAGACGATAGGGCCTTCATTTTTCATCCGATCTTTACCAAACTTTAACAGGTTGTTAATATCAATGAAAGCTCGTATTAGTTCCAAAACCAGCCAGATCGGACAAGTAACAGCAGAGTTATGGCCCTTGATTTAGTTAAAAATGGCATATTGCTATATTTTGTCTCGTTAAGACGATAGGGCCTTCATTTTTCATCCTATCTTTACCAAACTTTACCACATTGTTAATATCAATGAAAGCTCGGACAAGTTCGAAAACCAGCCATATCGGACTAGTAACAGCGGAGTTATGGCCCTTGATTTAGTTAAAAATGCTATATTTTGCATCGTTAAGACGATAGAGGCTTCATTTTTCATCCGATCTTTACCAATCTTTATCAGATTGTTAATGTTGTTGAAAGCTCGAACAAGTTTGAAAACCAGCCATATCGGACCAGTAACAGCGGAGTTATGGCCCTTGATTTAGTTAAAAATGCTATATTTTGCCTCGTTAAGACGATAGGGGCTTCATTGTTCATCCGATCTTTACCAAACTTTATCAGATTGTTAATATCAATGAAAGCTTGGACAAGTTCGAAAACCAGCCATATCGGATTAGTAACAACAGAGTTATGGCCCTTGATTTAGTTAAACATGCTATATTTTGCCTCGTTAAGACGATAGGGGCTTCATTGATCATCCGATCTTTACCAAACTTTATCAGATTGTTAATGTCGTTGAAATCTCGAACACGTTAAAAAACCAGCCATATCGGACTAGTAACAGCGGAGTTATGGCCCTTGATTTAGTTAAAATATATTTTGCCTCGTTAAGACGATAGGGGCTTCATTGTTTATCCGATCTTTACCAATCTTTATCAGACTGTTAATATCAATGAAATCTCGAACAAGTTCGAAAACCATTCATATAGGACTAGTAACAGCGGAGTTATGGCCCTTGATTTAGTTCAAAATGCTATATTTTGCCTCGTTAAGACGATAGGGCCTTCATTTTTCATCCGATCTTTACCAAACTTTATCAGATTGTTAATGTCTATGAAAGCTTGGTCAAGTTCAAAAACTAGCGAGATCGAACCAGTAACAGCGGAGTTATGGCCCTTGATTTTGTTAAAAATGTTATAATTTGCCTCGTCATATGACAAGGCCTTTATTTTGCATCTGACCTTTGCCAAACTTTAGCAGATTTTATGACTTTCTTTTTCTATATTATTTCTTTTTTTATTTCTTTATTTTGTTATTTTTTTTTATTATTATTTTTTTTTTTTTCATTATTTTTTTTTTTCTTTAATTTTTTTTACCCAATGTTGGACCAGTCCAGACCAGTAACAGAGGAGTTACAGCTCTTGATTTAGTATGCTATATTTTGCCTCGTTAATACGGTAGGGCCTTCATTTTTCATCTGATCTTTACCAAACTTTACCAGATTCTTTAGTTATGGCCCTTGATTTAGTTAAAAAGCTGTTTTTTGCCTGAAACTTTCAAAAAAACGTAAATGGCAGTCAATCGCTTCATTGATGTTATAAGAGCCGTGTTAGCCAGTAGAGCGTCCACAGGCCCTCTTGGGCCTCTTGTTTCACAATTATATCCAAAAAATTCACAATCTGAAAAAAAAAAAAAAATGTGTAAATACAGACCAGTAAGGATACTAGTCTTAATATAAGCTGGTGTCAAAAACTAGTCTGTATTTACCAAAAACAAAACTTAAAACCAAGGGATATTAAACTGTGAAAATAAAAGTGAAAAAAGTTTATTTCTCTTTCGTTTTAATATTTCCCAATTTTCACAATTTCTAGAGAAAAATGCCGCTATTTTTCACAATGGCATGGGCACAGGCTGCACTCACAAAACACATAAAAAACACTGGAATCATCTCATAATCCTTTCTCTGATTTTTGTAAATTTTCCATTCCCGTCAATAAATATGGCTGCCGTTACCAAATAAAGAAAAATCTTTCAACAAATTCTCCTCATTTGTGTTCAAATGATTTATTATTTTGGAAACGTTTTTTTTCTTGATTAATCATTATTTATTTGCTCGCCTCCACAAAGTGGGGGAGAGGTATTGCTATACCCACGGCGTCAGCGGTGGCGTCAGTGTCTACTTCCCCACCCCAAAAAGTAACTTTTTGTAATGCATGTATTTCATCAACTATGCATATTAGGTTGTTCGTATTGGCCATACAGCTTCTTTGATACATTAAAATTGATATGCTGAAGATAAATCGGGTAACAAATATTGATTTATCTATTTTTTTCCATCGTAATATGGGAACCTGTAAACATCATTAGAATACAGGGGCATAATCTGAGCCTTCTGTGACATCTATCAGTTTTGATATTACATCTAGATGTGTTGTTTTGATATTTCATCTAGATTTATTAATGATCAAATCACCTATCTAGTATAAAAAAAGTTCTTGCACTCTTGTGTCATGATAATTATAATTGGAACCATTTTGTCAAAATGTTTAAGGAAACTAATCAGCCAAATAAATGCAAAATTACACTACTAAACTGTTTGTCGGTCAGAAACTTTGGTGGCAGCTTATGGTCGTGGGTTCAATCCCTGGCCGTGTCACACTAAGGACTTCATAAAAATAGTAGTAGTAGCACCCTTGCTTGACGTTCAGCATAATAAAGGTTAGTTCTAGGAATGGTTGTCCTGGTGTGAGTATAATGTGACTGGGTGGGGTATCACCTCGTGTGTCTACGGCATTGAGCTCACTGCTACAAGTAGACACCATCGTGATATGAATGAAAGATTATTAAAGGCGACGTTAAACCCCATACATACGTCATATACTTTTGATTAGTTGAAGCAGAAAGTCTTATTTATACAAATTAAGCTCAAGAATAAAAAAAATTATTCATGTACATGCATATATTTCTTTCAGTAGCGGAAACATTTTCGTTATACATTGCTCCAACTTCAGTTATGCATTATATCGTGTATCGGAGTCTATATTCTGACTTCTAAGCATGTCAAAGAACCATAGGAATCTATTTGATAGTAAGAGAAGGGCAGAGGTCCGAGATTCCTATGTTTCCTTCCCCTCTCTCTACCTGAACAATGTGTTGACGAGCCGTTAAAAACGATTCAATTCAATTCTATTATACCACAAGTGCAGGACCCTAAGTTATTTTACTAAAAATAAATAGATAAATAAATCAATCAAAAGATCTTTTAAAATTCAATACAGTTTCTATCTTTTGTTTCCAAAAAATACACCCCCTACTCTCACCACCAGTGCCACCTTGGGCATTTTGCATAGCGCCCGGGCGCTACTATTACGGGAAATATGATAGATAAACTGTTTATAAACTGTTTCCCAATAATAAATTTACTCAGGAATTGAATCATGTCTGGGTTTTCCCCGCAGTTACAATGGAGGTTCAAAATAATAATGAATACAGAAGTGTTATATAACACCAACTGGCGGTAGGTAACATTATAGGCCATTCAGTTCTTGAATAGAAGCCACAATAGTCTATTTTACACTATTGTAGTATATTGTATACATATGCACACAGCTTTAGCTGTCTCATTGCACATTTTGTTCCCTGATTATTTACAAACCTACATGGAACAGTTCTGGATAACATCTGATACATCTGCTTCCATTGCTAACACAATTATATCCCGGATTTCCTGGCCAAGACTTTGAACTGTAGTTACCGCAGTCTGGTTAGGCCATAATTAAAATTATGTTTGTTTGCCTGAACGCGACCGGTCAAAAAGAATCAGTGCGACGCCTCAGGTTTTTTTCCAGTAAAGTATAATTTTTAGCTCTACTGATCAGAGATCAGCAGAGCTTATGCCGTGGTGCGGCGTCCGTCGTCCGTCCGTCCGTCTGTCTGTCCGTTAACTTCTTTTTTGTAGCGACTACTCCTCTGAAACTACTGAATAGATTTTCATGAAACTTTACAGAAATGTTGCCCATGAAGTCTAGTTGATCCTAGCAAAAATTCATGTTGATGTGAAATCCAAGATGGCCGCCAAAGCTAAAAATAGATTTTTTAAATTCAAGTTTGTAGCGACTACTTCTTGAAAACTATAAGTGATATTGATATGGGACTTTTTCTAAAATGATCAGCATGACATGATGTTGGTCCTTGTCGAAAATCGTTTTGATTTGACGTTAAACATGGCTACCAGCGGCCATCTTTGTTTACATAGAGTTATATAATGAAAACTTGTAGCGACTACTCCTCTGAAACTACTTGACGGATTTTCATGAAACTTCACAGGAATGTTGCTCTTGATGTCTAATTGATCCTAGCAAAATTTCAGGTCGGCCGGAAATTCAAGATGGCCGCCACGGCTAAAAATAGATTTTTAAAAAATAAGTTTGTAGCGACTACTTCTTGAAAACTATAAGAGATATTGATATGGGACTTTTTCTAAAATGATCAGCATGACATGATGTTGGTCCTTGTCGAAAATCATTTTGATTCGACGTTAAACATGGCTGCCAGCGGCCATCTTTGTTTACATAGAGTTATATAATGAAAACTTGTAGCGACTACTCCTCTGAAACTACTTGACGGATTTTCATGAAACTTCACAGGAATGTTGCTCTTGATGTCTAATTGATCCTAGCAAAATTTCAGGTTGGCCGGCAATTCAAGATGGCCGCCACGGCTAAAAATAGATTTTTAAAAAATAAGTTTGTAGCGACTACTTCTTGAAAACTATAAGAGATATTGATATGGGACTTTTTCTAAAATTATCAGCATGACATGATGGTTATCCGAGTCGAACATTATTTTGATTCAACGTTAAACGTGGCTGCCAGTGGCCATCTTTGTTTACATAGAGTTATATAATGATAACTTGTAGCGACTACTCCTCTGAAAATACTTGACGGATTTTCATGAAACTTCACACGAATGTTGCTCTTGATGTCTAATTGATCCTTGCAAAATTTCAGGTCGGCCGGAAATTCAAGATAGGCCGCCATGGCTAAAAATAGATTTTCAAAATACAAGTTTGTAGCGACTACTTCTTGAAAACTATAAGTGATATTGATATGGGACTTTTTCTAAAATGATCAGCATGACATGATGGTTATTCAAGTCGAACATTATTTTGATTCGACGTTAAACATGGCTGCCAGTGGCCATGTATGTTTACATAAGAGTTATATAATGATAACTTGTAGCGACTACTCCTCAGAAACTACCTGACGGATTTTCATGAAACTTCACACGAATGTTGCTCTTGATGTCTAATTGATCTTAGCAAAATTTCAGGTCGGCCGGAAATTCAAGATGGCCACCATGGCTAAAAATAGATTTTTAAAAATAAGTTTGTAGCGACTACTTCTTGAAAACTATAAGAGATATTGATATGGGACTTTTTCTAAAATGATCAGCTTGACATGATGGTTATCGGAGTCAAACATTATTTTGATTCAATGTTAAACATGGCTGTCAGTGGCCATCTTTGTTTACATAGAGTTATATAATGAAAACTTGTAGCGACTACTCCTCTGAAACTACTTGACGCATTTTCATGAAACTTCACAGGAATGTTGCTCTTGATGTCTAATTGATCCTAGCAAAATTTCAGGTCGGCCGGAAATTCAAGATGGCCACCAAGGCTAAAAATAGATTTTCAAAAAAACAGTTTGTAGCGACTACTTCCTGAAATCAAAATCAATCAGTAGAGCTTCAAGGTCATTAGCTCTACTGATCAGAGATCAGCAGAGCTTATGCCGTGTTGCGGCGTCCGTCATCCGTCCGTCCGTCTGTCTGTCCGTCCGTCTGTCCGTTAACTTTTGTTTTGTAGCGACTACTCCTCTGAAACTACTGAATAGATTTTCATGAAACTTTACAGAAATGTTGGCCATGAAGTCTAGTTGATCCTAGCAAAAATTCATGTTGATGTGAAATCCAAGATGGCCGCCAAAGCTAAAAATAGATTTTTTAAATTCAAGTTTGTAGCGACTACTTCTTGAAAACTATAAGTGATATTGATATGGGACTTTTTCTAAAATGATCAGCATGACATGATGTTGGTCCTTGTCGAAAATCGTTTTGATTTGACGTTAAACATGGCTACCAGCGGCCATCTTTGTTTACATAGAGTTATATAATGAAAACTTGTAGCGACTACTCCTCTGAAACTACTTGACGGATTTTCATGAAACTTCACAGGAATGTTGCTCTTGATGTCTTATTGATCCTAGCAAAATTTCAGGTTGGCCGGAAATTCAAGATGGCCGCCACGGCTAAAAATAGATTTTTAAAAAATAAGTTTGTAGCGACTACTTCTTGAAAACTATATCAGATATTGATATGGGACTTTTTCTAAAATGATCAGCATGACATGATGTTGGTCCTTGTCGAAAATCGTTTTGATTCGACGTTAAACATGGCTGCCAGCGGCCATCTTTGTTTACATAGAGTTATATAATGAAAACTTGTAGCGACTACTCCTCTGAAACTACTTGACGGATTTTCATGAAACTTCACAGGAATATTGCTCTTGATGTCTAATTGATCCTAGCAAAATTTCAGGTTGGCCGGAAATTCAAGATGGCCGCCACGGCTAAAAATAGATTTTTAAAAAATAAGTTTGTAGCGACTACTTCTTGAAAACTATAAGAGATATTGATATGGGACTTTTTCTAAAATTATCAGCATGACATGATGGTTATCCGAGTCGAACATTATTTTGATTCAACGTTAAACGTGGCTGCCAGTGGCCATCTTTGTTTACATAGAGTTATATAATGATAACTTGTAGCGACTACTCCTCTGAAAATACTTGACGGATTTTCATGAAACTTCACACGAATGTTGCTCTTGATGTCTAATTGATCCTTGCAAAATTGCTGGTTGGCCGGAAATTCAAGATGGCCACCATGGCTAAAAATAGATTTTCAAAATACAAGTTTGTAGCGACTACTTCTTGAAAACTATAAGTGATATTGATATGGGACTTTTTCTAAAATGATCAGCATGACATGATGGTTATTCAAGTCGAACATTATTTTGATTCGACGTTAAACATGGCTGCCAGTGGCCATGTATGTTTACATAAGAGTTATATAATGATAACTTGTAGCGACTACTCCTCAGAAACTACTTGACGGATTTTCATGAAACTTCACACGAATGTTGCTCTTGATGTCTAATTGATCTTAGCAAAATTTCAGGTCTGCCGGAAATTCAAGATGGCCACCATGGCTAAAAATAGATTTTTAAAAAATAAGTTTGTAGCGACTACTTCTTGAAAACTATAAGAGATATTGATATGGGACTTTTTCTAAAATGATCAGCTTGACATGATGGTTATCCGAGTCAAACATTATTTTGATTCAATGTTAAACATGGCTGTCAGTGGCCATCTTTGTTTACATAGAGTTATATAATGAAAACTTGTAGCGACTACTCCTCTGAAACTACTTGACGGATTTTCATGAAACTTCACAGGAATGTTGCTCTTGATGTCTAATTGATCCTAGCAAAATTTCAGGTCGGCCGGAAATTCAAGATGGCCACCAAGGCTAAAAATAGATTTTCAAAAAAACAGTTTGTAGCGACTACTTCCTGAAATCAAAATCAATTAGTAGAGCTTCAAGGTCATTGACCTCTTGTTATTTTTAAAAATACTGTTTCCTCATCATCATTATTGTGTCGCCTGCGTAGCATGACAGATACTTAGGGATCACTTTGTCCGTCGTCGTCCATCACACTTTAACCTGCAACCTAACCTTGGCCATAACTTAAAAAGTATTTGACATATTATGTTCATGAAACTTCAAACACATTCTTCATCTTCATGCTGTTTTCACCTGTCTAAAAAAACTGCTCCATAATTCAAGAAAGATTGCATCCCCTGTCTTCAAACTTTATGCAGTACACACCCAGCATACTAACATCATCTTTAATAAGTACAGCTAGAAGGGTCTCCCACAGAACACTTGTGTCGCCTGCCGTGTGCTCGCCTGCCGTGTGCTTATTTTAGCAAGTACAATCCAACTATAAAATGGTGCGTTGTCTTTTTTTTGCGGCGACTACTTCTCTGAAACTACTTGACGGATTTTCCTGAAACTTCACAGAAATGTTGCTCTTGATCAGTGTATTAGCATGCCAACCGTGCAGCCATCTTTTGCACGGCCATTTTTAAAAAATCACCGCCAATATTTGGAGGAGTGGGTGGGGTAAAAAAGAAAAAGATTTTTTTTTTTTTTTGTTAAATAACACTTCCAAACTCTTACTTTCTCAATATTGTTATGTTTTGCATACATTTATAGAAGAAAGATGATCTAAAAGGCACCTTTTTAACATTCTTCTGTGAAAATAAATTACCCCAGAGACACCCACTTGTCGCGAATTTGCGCGTAACGCGTGTTAGCAAATTGTTTTGCACACCCTGCAGTGCTCCAAGAATAGGATAGCCTGACGCTCGGGGCTCCTAGAAATCCATCCATTCTGGGCCTGTCTCATTTTGCATACAATGAGCCCGTCGGGCCTGTCTTTAAAAAAAAAAGATTTTTTTAATTTATTTTTTTACTTGATCTAAAGATCCTCAAGACAAAATACTCCCATGTGTATTCTGAACTATGAAAACACTTACAATAAAGTAATTAAAATGTGTTATACACAAATTAAAACAAGAAGAAGTTTGAATATTTTGCCTGGCGTCGAGTCGGCAGTTTGTCACAACTTTGAGATCGACAATTTCTGACGTAAAACTACATTAGCCTGCTATTAGGGTTGTGTTTTCTTTCCTCTTTGATAAGAAAGTTCCATTTTTGGCATTCAAAACACATTAATGCGCGAAAAAAGTTCCTAACTGATGGTATTTCGATTGAATGTTTGTGAAATTTTCGGGCCGTAAAAGTGCGGTGTCATAGTAGTTCGGATGGTACATAATTTCGGATTTTTTTTTGATTTTTTTTTTACATAATCGAATAGTAAAACATTTCTATTCATTATTTAATCCATCATTCTTTCTTTTATCATGTGTTAGGAGTTCCTGGAATCCTACTTTTAAATGAATTTTACTCTAAGCTCCTAATTCTTTAACTTGGAGAAAGTGGTGACAAAATGAAAAATATAGCCAGAGGAGGCCCTGATAGTATAATAAAACCTGATTAAAAATTTGACTCCAAGTTCGGCTCCAGTTTCACCAAGTCGGCTCTGATTTTTTATAGTTTGGCAAAAGTGGTATTACTCTCCTTTGCATCGGTTGTAAATTTCAATGTAATATATATTCTATTCTAACGAAGTGATAAATAAGTCTGCTGACTAGGGAGCATAAAGTGGTAACAAAAAGAAAAATATAGTCAGGGGAGGTTCTGAGTTTGAGTAATACATACAAATGTGTGCTATAAAAGCGAATAAAGACACATTTCCACTAAGATTTTTTTTTTTTGACCTTTGCATTTTAAATCAGGGCCCGTCCATTTTAAATCAGGGCCTGTCCATTTAAAATCAGGGCCTGTCCATTTTCAGAAGCAACAAGCCCTGGGCCTGTCTCTAAAAATAATTTTCTTTGAGCACTGTGAGCATATTTGCCCACCCGGTTCTTGAATTACTGCCTAATACATTGCTCTTGATGTCTAGTTGATACTAGCAAAAATTCAGGTCGGCCGGAAATTCAAGATGGCCACCACGGCTAAAAATAGATTTTAAATTTCGATTTATGGCTACTCTTCTTAAAAACCATAAGTGATATTGATTTGGAACCTTTACCTAAATGACTAGCTCGACATGTAGTTGGTCCTAACCAAAGTTCATTTTGATTGGATGTCAAACATGGCCACCAGCGGCCAGCTTTGTTTACATAGAGTTATATAGGAAAAAATTGTGGCGACTACTCCTCTGAAACTACTTGAAGGAATTTCATGAAAATTAACAGGAATGTTGCTGTTTATGTATAGTTGATCCTAGCAAAAATTCTGTTCAGTAGGAAATTCAAGATGGCCACTACTGCTAAAAATAGATTTTAAAAATGTGATTTTGTGGCGACTAGTTCTGAAAAATGGTAAGTGATATTGAATTGGAACCTTTACCATAGTGAGTGCCACGACATGTAGTTGGTCCTAACCAAAGGTAATTTTAATTGGATGTCAAAAATGTCTTTGTTATATAGGAACAACTTGTGGCGACTACTCTGAAAGTGCTGGTCTTATTGCCATAAAACTTCCCAGGTTCCCTTAGCTGATCTATCATTCAAAATCTATCAGTGGAGCTTCAAGGTCATTGATCTCTTATTTTTAGCTCTACTGATCAGAGATCAGCAGAGCTTTTGCCGTGGTGCGGTGTCTGTCGTCCGTCCGTAATTTTTTTTTTCCTCTGAAACTACTGAATGGATTTTCATGAAACCTTACATAAATGTTGCCAATGAAGTCTAGTTGATCCTAGCAAAAATTCATGTCGATGTGAAATCCAAGATGGCCGCCAAATCTAAAAATAGATTTTTAAAAAACAAGTTTGTAGCGAATACTTCTTGAAAACTCGAAGTGATATTGATATGGGACTTTTTCTAAAATGATCAGCATGACATGATGTTGGTCCTTGTTGAAATCGTTTTGATTTGACGTTAAAAACATGGCTGCCAGCAGCCATCTTTGTTTACATAGAGTTATTTAGTAAAAACTTGTAGCGACTACTCCTCTGAAACTACTGAATGGATTTTCATGAAACTTCACAGGAATGTTGCTCTTGATGTCTAAATGATCCTAGCAACATTTCAGGTTGGTCGGAAATTCAAGATGGCCGCCACAACTAAAAATAGATTTTCAAAAAACAAGTTTGTAGCGAGTACTTCTTGAAAACTATAAGTGATATTGATATGGGACTTTTTCTAAAATGATCAATATGGAATGATGTTGATCTTTGTCGAAAATTATTCTGATGCGACGTTAAACATGGCTGCCAGGGCCATCTTGTTTACATAGAGTTATATAATGAAAACTTGTAGCGACTACTCCTCTGAAACTACTTGACGGATTTTCATGAAACTTCACAGGAATGTTGCTCTTGATGTCTAATTGATCGTAGCAAAACTTCAGGTCTGCCGGAAATTCAAGATGGCCACCACGGCTAAAAATAGATTTTCAAAAAACAAGTTTGTAGCGACTATTTCTTGAAAACTATAAGTGATATTGATATGGGACTTTTTCTAAAATGAGCAGCATGACATGATGTTGGTCCTTGTCGATTTTTTTTTTGATTTAATGTTAAACATGGCTGTCAGCGACCATCTTTGTTTAGAGTTATCTAGTAAAAACTTGTAGTGACTACTCCTCTGTAACTACTCGAAGGATTTTCATGAAACTTCACAGGAATGTTGCTCCTGATATCTAATTGATCCTAGCAAAATTTCAGGTCGGCCGGAAATTCAAGATGGCCACCATGGATAAAAATAGATTTTCAAAATACAAGTTTATAGCGACTACTTCTTGAAAACTATAAGTGATATTGATATGAGACTTTTTCTGAAATGATCAGTATGACATGATGTTGATCCTTGTCAAAAATTATTTTGATTTGTTGTTAAACATGGCCGCCAGTGGCCATTTTTGTTTACATATAGTTATAATGAAAACTTGTAGCGACTACTCCTCTGAAACTACTTGACGGATTTTCATGAAACTTCGCAGGAATGCTGATCTAGCTATCAAAAACCTACCAGTAGAGCTTCACACCTCTTGTTAAAGTGTTAAAATTTATAAAAGGAGCATAAATCTGCATTGGATAATTGGTATAAAGGACAAACTGTATAAAGTTTCATGAACATAGGTCAAATACTTCTTAAGTTATGGCCAGTTATGAGCTTGGTTAGGTTGCAGGTTAAAGTTAACTGTTGAGCTGAAAAGGGGCATAACTGTGTTGAAATTCAAGTCCAAGTTATTGGCCCTGAGTAACAATATTCTGTGTGGTAAGATGAAGATGCGTGTGACTTTTCATGAACATAGGTCAAATACTTCTTAAGTTATGGCCAGTTATGAGCTTGGTTAGGTTGCAGGTTAAAAAGTTTTATGAAAAGGGGTATAACTCTGCCAAAATGAACATCATAGTTAATGGGTTAAGATAAACATGTGTGTGAAGTTTCATGAACGTAGGTCAAATACTTTAGAAGTTATGGCCAAGGTTAGGTTGCAGTTAAAGTGACAAACAGATGATGATGACACACACAGGCAACACAAAAAGTAGTCCAAAAAAAACAGTTAAACTGTAAACAACATGCACAAAAGATTCCGACATACATGGAATATCTAATGTCGGGTTTGGGCAATTTATGATATTTTTAAAGGTGATCTCACCTACTTTTCATATATATGGTGACTGTGTCATATTGTTTGAGCATCTGATATGTCAGTCCCATTTTGATTATGGTGGGTGCAATAGAAATAAATCTCTGCAGTGATCTGTGTGACAAGCTGGTGTACATTCAGTGGTACATAGTCTGCCAATGCAGTAATTCTTGGGGATCCTTTCTTGCATGTATTTCAACTTTTTGTTAGCTGGCAGTCAATGGGACAGGAAATAGTGCACTTTTGCTGTGTAACCAATTTGGCCGTTAGCTACAGGCGTCAAGTGCGTATCAAGGCATACGCACGTACGCCAATGCGTACAATTCGTCTGCAAAAGTGAAAAAATAAAAGTTCCAAAAGTTCCAAAGATGCAATAAAAACTGAAGGCTGAGTCGGGTATGGGCTATATTAACGCTGAAATAGCTTGAGAACGCATCATTTGCCTCCTAATTTTAAAAAAAACACTCCCATACCTACCCCCACTCGCAGCGTCGCTGCTTGGTTCGCAGCTACGCTTCTCATATCTGGCGTACATTTCAAAATGCTCCAGGTACGTCCCTGGGCATTGATGTATGATTAGCAGTGCATTTTTGACCACGTTTTCCTTGGAAAACTCGGGTTATTAGATCGGCAGGCGTACTGGCTGGTGTGCGGGCGACGTCAAACTCTTTAGTTAACTTTAATTTGTCAGGAAACTTTGGACTAGTTCTAAACCCCTGGCTGGATTTCAGTGAAACTTGGCAGGATGATCATTACTGGATTTCAGTGAAACTTGGCACGGATGATCATTATCAAGCCTTGATGCGCATATCATCGTCATGTTTCGTATGAATGATTTTTGGCAGGGTTATGGCTCTTTAAAGGCTTTAATATACAACAGGGGACGAAATATATTTTACTGTATACTGTAGGACGAGTGGCATTGACATGTTACTCGTCCTTATAGGATGTTTACCCGTCCTGCTCTGATTGTAAAAGTTCATAAGGCAAATTATTCAGATACCATCATTTAACACTATTATATATTTATAAATAAAACAAAGGGAAACATCATAATGTGTTGTTTTTCCCTTTATATAAATCAGTGTAAATTATGAAACTTTGACGAGTATTATAGATGACTATATTCATATTCATATTCTATAGTCCACTACAGTCTGAGCATGGCCATTACAGTTACTCTGGCATGGTATATATTTCCCCCCTTTTCCTGTGAAAAATTCCCCTCTTTAAAAAAATAATACAATACAGGAAAACCGCATACTTTTTGCATTTCCCCTTCCTGAAGGCCCTGGCCCCAGTCACATAAAAGCTGACTAGTGCCCTTAAAGATTTCCCCCATGAAAGTGTTATTTGTATAACATCAAATACCGTAAAGTTCGCGCTCCGTGAAATTAGAACGGGAGCTGCATTTTAGAATGTCCCAAAATGGAAATGCGTCAATGTTGACTTAAATTGCATTTTATCGCTGAATAAAGAGTTGTATCTACACTCAAGAGATATGAAAACGCAACACGGGAATTTCCGCTATATATTGTATATACTGCACACTTAATTGCACATAATATTCCAAAGAAATCCCAAGATGTTTTTTAAAAAGAAAGTTGCAGTTAACTAGAGAAAGGACACAACTGTGATGTTGTAGACGTTTTAATCACACTACACTTTGTAACAAGAACTTCATAAATGTTGAAGTAGCTCTTTGAAAAATTGAGCTAGTTCAGAACTGTATTTAACGTAAATAGTTTGCAAAATGTTGCATCCTAAGTTTGCTCACATGATTGAGCCAAACGCGTACTCTGTGAATAATGAAACATTGAAGGAATACTATTTGCTGTATTATTTGTTGTTTTAGTATTTTTTCCAAAAGGAAAGGTCTTACGTAGCCATGTACCATTCGATTAAAAGCAGCATATTGTACATACAATATATAGCGGAAATTCCCGTGTTGCGTTTTCATATCACTTGTGTGTATTTACTGTATTTAATCGCTTAATAAACTAAGTAAGAACTATTTTCTTTGTTGTTTTTTCTCTACTGAAATGTTACTCGTCCTCTCGGACAACCGATTCATTGGTTTCACTCGTCCGGATTCGAATTTCACTCGTCAATACAAGCTGATAAGTGGAATTTTCGTGCCCTGCACAAACTTTGTCCGGAGTAGTTCTCCTGAACCCTGGCCGAATGTCAATGAAACTTTGTAGAGATGATCTTTACCAAGCGGATTTATTGCCCTTTCCCCAGTGGGAGGAGACATCTATTTTTCACTGTAAATACGGTTAGTCAGACAACATGAAACATATTGTTAGAAACAGTGATATGTGACTGGCATAGAATTTAAGGCAAATTGTGTGCACTTTAGGACTTTTTCAAGCCTATTGTATTTTGGTGTGGGTGGGGAAGGGGGTAGGGGGTAGGGGGTTGTGGGGTTAGGGAGGGAGAGTAGGGGAGAGAATTTATAGGTAACTGCAAATCACTGTTAGATAAATACAATTGCACGAGATAATGGTGTTGCTGTAAACGTTCGCGGTTACTTTGTTTCGCGGTTGATCAGCATGAAACATGTTCACTGCTATAAAGGTTTGCAAACACCATGAAAGCTAAGTAGCAATGGTACAACTTTTATTTGTGTCGCCTGTATAGCTCATAACTGGCCATAACTTGAAAGTTTTGATCTATGTTCATGAAACTTAACACACATATTCATCTTAACCAAAGAATGTCGTTACACATGTCCAATAACTGACTTTTATTTTGGCAGAGTTATGCCCCTTTTCATAAAACCTTAACGTGCAACCTAACCTGTCCCATAACTTGGTAAAATATTGACCTATGGTCATGAAACTTTATACAGTAATTCCTTATCAGTTATTCAAAGCAGATTTTTGTCTCTTTTCATAAACTTGAACAATTTGGATAAAAAGCTCCATAATTCTAATTCATGAAGGATTGCACCCCATGTAGTTAGATTAATTGTACTTGCTGAAATAAGCACATGGCAGGAGACACAAGTGTTCCATGGAACACCCTTCTAGTTTATCCTATGTGTCTATAATATGTAAGGTGCAAAATCGTTTATGGGTAAGTTTATTTCAACATATCAAGTCATTACATCTGTTGAATAGAGCTCAGATCCTCTATGGAGGAAAAACATATTAGTCTCAGCCAAAAACAAAGCTTTTCGATAATTGTGATATTTTTCACTGGTCAACTGAACAAGCAATTCCCTGCTTTGTTGATAGGATTTTGACATACTACATAAGAAACACCTGTGACAAACACGACTCACCTGCTTGGTTGTTTTGCAGCTCACTTTGTCACTAGATGTCTATGGCTATATCATAATGATGTAAAACTACCCTACATTATTATATTGAAAAACCTTCTAACAATGAAGGAGTGCATCATATATTATTTGAAAAACCTTCTAACAATGAAGGAGTGCATCATATATTATTTGTTATTTATAAGCCCATAGGGACGACACTATTATGTTTTGTCGTTATCTGTTCGTCCGTCTGTCTGTCCGTTAACTTTTACCTGACGACTGATGTGGCTCATAACCTTCAAAGTATAAGGTCTACGACAATGAAGCTTTGTAAACATCTTCAACGTGACCCAATGAATACATCTAATAAAGGTCCATAACTCTCTGGTTCATATTTTTGAATTATTCCCCTTTGAAAAAAAAGGTTTAATCTTCCTAGGCTATTACAAGTGATTAGGTATACAACAATGCAACTTTGCACACTTCTTCAACATGATCCAATGAATACCTCATATTAAAAGGGCCATAACTCTCAGATCCATAGTTTTGAATTTATCCCTTTGAAAAAGTTTTAACCTGGAACTTAAACACGCCTGCGGCTTGCATAAAGGCCCCGCTTCACAGTGCTTTTGTTCATTAGTTTTGTTTTGGTTTTATTTTTGTTTCAAAAAATTTCAGCAAAGTTTTGTATTTAGTACAGCTAACTTTACTTGGGTCTCAGTTTGTATACCCGGGCTGTGTGCCTCCGTGGTCGAGGGGTCAACGACATTGCCTTGCAGACCATCTCGTCTCTCACAGCTGTGAGTTCGAATCCCACTGGGTGCTCAACTTGAATTGAGAAAGTTTCGATTCATATGGATGGCAGGAGGTATACAGTATTGGTTCTACCGAGGAAAAGTGGGGTGATCTGCCTCGACAACAAAAACAAATAAAACTGTTGTATGCAGACAGACAAACTGACGGATAGAAAACCCCAAACCATGTATTTAAGTCTAAAATTAACTGCGCATTCTGGCTAATCAAAATATCTGTCCCAGTCAAACCATTTAAGCTTTTTTTTTAAATTTTGTATTTTTTTGTTTGTTTGATTTCGGCAATAATTTGGGTTGGCGGGTTGGTAAACCTAAAAATTAAAAAAATCTGGCCTTAGCTGGTCATTAGTTCAGGGGTTACTGCACTGGATTGAAAGTAAAAAACTTATAATTGGTGTTTAATCTGCTTACCTCACTTTAGTAAGGCCAACAAAAAAAAAAGTGTTTCGCGAAACCATAAAAACTATGCTGTTAACAACCAACCTTAATTTTCAAGCTTCACGAAATTTTTCGAGAAAGCATAATTATACTCGCTGCTTTGTCCGTCTCTCGATCCTTCCGAGCTAAATTGAGTTTATGGGGGCTACAAGAACAACAGTAACTTTAAATCCTGTTCGTTCTGTAGGTTAATGTTGCTAATTTTGGCTGGATGTGGCTATTTGGACAATTGGAAGAACAATGGGGTAGCCACCTAAACCCAAAATATCAGAATGTATAACAACATTCTACGCTTCCGTGGCTGAGATAGTAAAGATGGTGAGTATTTGTGTGCTGGCACTACGTTTTGGGGAGGACCTCTTATAAAAGCAAATACGATAGTTATAATTGGGTCGTATACCTCAATAACACAGAGTGGTTGTACAGAATGACCTTGACATTTACGTATTATGGACTATGTCAGTTTAACATTAAAGTTTTTACATTTATTTCTGTACTTTGGAACTAAATATGTTAGATCAACCAAACTTCAACATACTAGTCCTGCAATAAAGGTTAGGCTGGTATTTTAATGCCCGCGCCATTCAAAGAATGGTGAAGGGGCATATAGTGTTACCCCTGTTCGCCGTGCATGTGTCCGTGCAAAAAAGATGTCCGCACTCTAACTTTGCTAATTGTTATCTGATCTTTTCCAAACTTGGTCAAATAGTATATGGGCACAATGTCTCGGCCAAGTTCAATAATCATGCAGCCACAATCGCCCCTGTAGTTCTAGAGTTACAGCCCTTGGAATAGTAAAAAATCTCGAAAGTAATGGTGTCTGCACTCTAACTTGGGTAATTGTTATCCAATTTTCTCCAAACTTGGTCAAATTGTATAGGGCACAATGTCTCGCCCAGTTCAATTTATGCCCCGATCGCCCTAGTACTTCCAGCGTTATGCCCCTTGGAATGGTAAAAAATTGCGAAAAAAATGTCTGCACTCTAACTTAGGTAATTGTTATCCAATCTTCTCCAAACTTGGTCAACTTGTATATGGGTGCAATGTTTCACCAAGTCCGATTTTTGTCCCCAGTGTCATGCCTCTTGAAAGGGTAAAAATTCACGAAATAAATGTTATAGCCGGGCATCCGTGTCCCATGGACACATTTCTAGTTTAAATAACTTTTACTGATTTTTTCAGAAAAAAAACATAGGGTAGGAGGAGGGTAAACAATGACAAGAGACACTTTCCCTTAGCCTCGTCAGTCGGATGGGGACGTAAACCGGGCGGTCCCGTGTATCGGTCTATCCTCTGAGGACGTTAAAGAACCATAGGAATCTATTCGATAATAAGAGTAGGGCATGGTTCCCGGATTCCTATGTATCCTTCCCCTCTCTCTGGGGCGGCTCTAAATAACCTATACTGTGTTGATGAGCCATTAAACAACATTCAATTCAATTCAATTCTTTTGGTGGGTATAAACTTAAAACTTTTTATGTTATAGGGCAACAATTAATTAGGCACATCGTTTGTTTGATCATGTTTTTA
Source organism: Cyrtodaria siliqua (assembly GCA_037043455.1). Lineage (NCBI taxonomy): Eukaryota > Metazoa > Mollusca > Bivalvia > Adapedonta > Hiatellidae > Cyrtodaria > Cyrtodaria siliqua. Next base: position 233,930 of record JAWPHD010001890.1, read on the forward strand.
CGAAATTTTAGGGTAATGTCATGATGCAAGATCATATTTGTTTGCTTGTTTGTATGATGTTTTACGTCATTAATCAAAACCTAATACGCTTATGGATATGACGTGAGCAACAGCGATGTTTACAAACAATAAATAAAATATTTTTTTAGCACTACTGGCCGGCAGACCTATTGGGATGACGTGTTTCCGTCCGTCCGTTAACTTTTGCACTGTGAACACTCTAGCCCCTTCATTTTGCATGCGATCTTAACCAAACTTGGCCAAAGTCTTTATATCAATGAGAGCAGTTGGATGATTGAGTTCGAAAACCGGCCAGATTGTATTATAAGTAACAGCAGCGTTATTGCCTTTGAATTAACAAAAAATGCTATATTTTGCCTTGTGAACACTTTATTTATATTTTCATCTTTACCAAAATTGCACAGATTGTTAATATCAATGAAAGCTTGAAAACCAGCCAGATCAGCTCAGTAACACCAGAGTTATGGCCCTTGTTTTTTTTCTTTTGAAAAATGCCATTTTCTGCCTTATGAACACTCTAGCACCTTCATTTATTATTTAATCTTTTCCAAACTGCACAGATTGTTAATACAGATGAAAGCGCCGGCAAGTTTGAAAACCAGCCAGATTGGATCAGTTACTCTGGAGTTATTGCCCTTGCTTTGCTGAAAATTTTGTTTCTGCCTTGTAAACACTCTAGCACCTTCATTTATTATTTAATCATTACCAAATTTTGCCTGATTATTAATATCAGTGAAACCTCGGACAAGTTCGAAAACCAGCCAGATCAGATTAGTTTCACCTGAGTTATGGCCCTTGTTTTACTAAAAAATGCCATGATCTTCCTTGTGACCACACTAGCACCTTCATTTATTATTTGATCTTTAGCAAACTTGCACAGATTGTTCATAAATATCAATAAAAGCTCGGAATAAGTTCGAAAACCATCCAGATCTGATCAGTAACACCCAGAGAATTTTATGACCTTGTTTTGCTGAAAAATGTCATGTTCTGCATTGTGATGACTAGCACCTTCATTTATTATTTGATCTTTACCAAACTTGCACAGATTGTTAATATCAATGAAAGCTTGGACACGTTTGAAAACCCAACTAGATTGAACTAGTAACACCAGAGTTATGGCCCTTGATTTAGTTAAAATGCTGTATTTTGCCTCGTTAAGATGGTAGAGCTTTCCTTTTTCATATGATCTTTACCAAACTTTACCAGGTTGCTAATATCAATGAAAACTTGGACAAGTTTGACAACCAGCCAATTAGATTAGTATTACCAGAGTTATGGCCCTTGATTTAATTAAAAATGCTGTAATTTGCCTCTTTAAGATGATAGGGCTTTCATTTTTTCATCCAATCTTTCCCAAACTTTACCAGGCAGTGTCTATTCTAGGACGCGCGATCACGTGATTTGCATCATTTTCTACGAGATCACGCTTTTTTAAAAACCTAATGCGCGCTGATCGCGCGTACAAACGTAGAAAAATTCAATTCAAATATGCATGCGACATCGTTATCCACTAAATTTTAACTTAATGGAGACAAATTCTGATTATTGTTTATCAGAGCTAGTCTTGATCATCTTGAACGCTTGATTGTAAATACAAACGTTTGATCTCGACTAAGCATGTAAATCATAGGGGAGTTACCGTTTTTTGTGTGTTCCAGCAGCGTTTTTTTCCACCATTATGGGAATGGGTCCGTGGCCGGTCAAATTGGGAAAAAAATGTTTCAAAACTGGGAAAAACCGCGTGTTTTTTCTCAGAATTGGGAAAAATGTTGTTTTTTTATTTTGTGAAATATTACATATTTATTGATGATTTACATAATAAAATATTTTCACAACTGTAATGTTTCAAGTTTTTATTGTACTTCACTGTTGTTACAGAAAAGCAGAAGAAACGTACAACCCTCGTAAAAAAACTTTATTAAGAAGATTAATCTAAAACAGAACTGGGAAGATCTATAACATCTGTGTATTGAGAATATCCCAGGAGAAAAACTGACGGAAAAACAACTTCGATTTGGGAATTTTTTTGTTGGAAATTGGGAAAAATGGTCAATTTTTCCAATTGGGAATGGGGCCGTTTATCGGACCCATTTATATAAGGTAAAAAAACGCTGTCCAGGGCTAGGTGGCGCTAGGTATCATTTTGGTGTGCTGACGTCACTTGATTTCAGATTGTACGGAATAATTTAGACGAAAATAAGTTTAGGGCATGCTTGTTTTGTCTTGTGGTTGCAGACATTATTTTCGTTCGTTTTAAAATTCGTAAAGTTGTTGTTTACAGTCACATGTGGCGCTAGGTATCATTTTGGTGTGCTGCGTCACTTGATTTCAGATTGTACGGAATAATTTAGACGAAAATAAGTTTAGGGCATGCTTGTTTTGCCTTGTGGTTGCAGAAATTATTTTCGTTCGTTTTAAAATTTGTAAAGTTGTTGTTTACTGTCACATGTACGGCAAATTTAAAAGGTATCTGTCATGTCAGTTCATGTGTTTTCACATATTCCCCCTTGCTTTTTTAAAATCCCCCCTATTTTTAGCTCTACTGATCAGAGATCAGCAGAGCTTATGCCGTGGTGCGGCGTCCGTCTGTCCGTCCGTCTGTCTGTCTGTCTGTCCGTAAACCTTATTTTTGTAGTGACTACTCCTCTGAAACTACTAAATGGATTTTCATGAAACTTTACAGAAATGTTGCCCATGAAGTCTAGTTGATCCTAGCAAAAATTCATGTTGATGTGAAATCCAAGATGGCCACCAAATCTAAAAATAGGTTTTTAAAAAACAAGTTTGTAGCGACTACTTCTTGAAAACTATAAGTGATATTGATATGGGACTTTTTCTAAAATGATCAGCATGACATGATGTTGGTCCTTGTCGAAAATCGTTTTGATTCGACGTTAAACATGGCTGCCAGCGGCCATCTTTGTTTACATAGAGTTATATAATGAAACTACTTTACGGATTTTCATGAAACTTCACAGGAATGTTGCTCTTGATGTCTAATTGATCCTAGCAAAATTTCAGGTCGGCCAGAAATTCAAGATGGCCGCCACGGCTAAAAATAGATTTTCAAAAAACAAGTTTGTAGCGACTACTTCCTGAAATCAAAATCAATCAGTAGAGCTTCAAGGTCATTGACCTCTTGTATATATTTTACGTTCTGATCATTCCATTGTATATTTTAACATTAACTTGAGAAAGCAAGATCATGGACCCGGGTATTTTAAACTTAATAATACTGTACTTTTAAATGATGAATATCAAATAAATATTCGAAATGCTATAAAGGAAATATCAGATATAAATAAGAAATCCTAATACATTATGGGAATTAATTAAGGGTGCAGTAAGGAAACCTAGTGTATTGCATTACTGTAACATGTGCAATTGCACGGTATATGTTTGCCAAACCGGGCACGAAATACGCGAACGCATGATAGAGCATCTTCGAGATATCAGGTTGAGAAAGAGAAGTCCATCACGCAGCATTTCGATGCATATCACACTGCTGATATGGCAAATTTTTCTGTTCTAGAAAAGTTACATGGCGACTCACGCGTTGGGAGGACCGTACAGAAAGCAGTATGGATAAAACGTCTTCGAACTGTAAAACCAAAGGTCTGCAACGTAAAAGGTATTACGTCTGGAAATGGTGTATATAAACTCCTTAAAATGTAGCTAGATTAAGCGAAATTTAGACCCAAACAATAACGGATCATGGAAATGTCACTATACAAAAGAACTAAGTAAAATATAAAATAGGTGGAAGCGTGTTTTTCGAACACAATCTTAATTGTAATTTAGACGTAAATACAATTGGCATAAAGAATTTGTTTTTTAAAGAAATAATTGAAAGCTGGTCAAAAGTAAATTATAAGAACGATATAGAATTTCCAAGCAGATAATCCGAAACAACTCGTTATTAAAACACAGCAAAAACAATTAATTTATATTAAAAACTGGGACGATTTAGGCTTAAATATATGGAACAACTAAACGATTATCATGTAAGAAGGTTTACATTTACACAGTTTAAAGAATTTTTCAATGTTAAATAGAGTGATTTTCTACAATATCATTCATTAATTAAGAGCATTCCAAAAGAATGGAAAACAATACTCCAAGAAGAACAAATAACTAACAAATAGTACAGATGTTTTGATAAAACTTTTTTTTTTAAAAGCAAAACACCAAATAAACTCCTAAATAGGTTACTGATAGAAAAAGAGACACATGAAAATATTGGAAAACCGCAAGTAAAATTGGAAGAAACTCTAGTAGATTTTGATTGGAAAATATTTATATTTCACCTTCCCCGTCTGGTTGCCGGGGTAGAATACAACCACTGCAAACACACCGTCACATGCAGAGGTGTAGGACCCCCCATTCATATTCATTTTGTCATTTTTAGCTCTACTGATCAGAGATCAGCAGAGCTTATGCCGTGGTGCGGCGTCCGTTGTCCGTCCGTCCGTCCGTCCGTCTGTCCGTTAACTTTTATTTGTAGCGACTACTCCTCTGAAACTACTGGATGGATATTCATAAAACTTTACAGAAATGTTGCCCATGAAGTCTAGTTGATCCTAGCAAAAATTCAAGTTGATGTGAAATCCAAGATGGCCGCCAAAGCTAAAAATAGATTTTTTAAATTCAAGTTTGTAGCGACTACTTCTTGAAAACTATAAGTGATATTGATATGGGACTTTTTCTAAAATGATCAGCATGACATGATGTTGGTCCTTGTCGAAAATTGTTTTGATTTGACGTTAAACATGGCTGCCAGCGGCCATCTTTGTTTACATAGAGTTATATAATGAAAACTTGTAGCGACTACTCCTCTGAAACTACTTGACGGATTTTCATGAAACTTCACAGGAATGTTGCTCTTGATGTCTAAATGATCCTAGCAAAATTTCAGGTCGGCCGGATATTCAAGATGGCCGCCACGGCTAAAAATAAATTTTCAAAATACAAGTTTGTAGCGACTACTTCTTGAAAACTATAAGTGATATTGATATGGGACTTTTTCTAAAATGATCAGCATGACATAATGTTGGTCCTTATCAAAAATCGTTTTGATTCGACGTTAAAAGTGGCTGCCAGCGGCCATCTTTGTTTACATAGAGTTATATAGTAAAAACTTGTAGCGACTACTCCTCTGAAACTACTTGGCGGATTTTCATGAAACTTTACAGGAATGTTGCTCTTAATGTCTAATTGATCCTAGCAAAATTTCAGATCGGCCAGAAATTCAAGATGGCTGCCACAGTTAAAAATAGATTTTTAAAAAATAAGTTTGTAGCGACTACTTCTTGAAAACTATAAGTGATATTGATATGGGACTTTTTCTAAAATGATCAGCATGACATGATGGTTATCCGAGTCGAACATTATTTTGATTCGACATTAAACATGGCTGCCAGTGGCCATCTTTGTTTACATAGAGTTATATAATGAAAACTTGTAGCGACTACTCCTCTGAAACTACTTGACGGATTTTCATGAAACTTCACAGAAATGTTGCTCTTGATGTCTAATTGATCCTAGCAAAATTTCAGGTCGGCCGGAAATTCAAGATGGCCGCCATGGCTAAAAATAGATTTTCAAAATGCAAGTTTGTAGCGACTACTTCTTGAAAACTATAAGTGATATTGATATGGGACTTTTTCTAAAATGATCAGCATTACATGATGTTGGTCCTTGTCAAAAATCATTTTGATTAGATGTTAAACATGGCTGTCAGCGGCCATCTTTGTTTACATAGAATTATATAATGAAAACTTGTAGCGACTACTCCTCTGAAACTACTTGACGGATTTTCATGAACTTCACAGGAATGTTGCTTTTGATGTCCAATTGATCCTAGCAAAATATCAGGTCGGCCGGAAATTCAAGATGGCCGCCACGGCTAAAAATAAATTTTCAAAAAACAAGTTTGTAGCGACTACTTCCTGAAATCAAAATCAATCAGTAGAGCTTCAAGGTCATTGACCTCTTGTTTGTTCATGCTCATTAAAGGTCTTCATCATGATCCCTGCATTGTTTCAGGTGCCATCTCGCTCACATCACTAAGAGCAGTGGCAGAAAAACAAATGTGGCTCCAGCGTAAATGGAGTGTCTACAATAGAATTTGCAGCAACTCTGCAGTTCAGGGTGAGAAGGTCCTAGGCCCATTCTCCATATTTTTTCTCGATGTACATGGAGGATGAGCCTGGCATGTTCATGCCTGTTAGGCGCCATATAACCTTTCATGTGTTGGTGCGCCTTAAAACCCAATTCCAATTATATTTCACCATTCACAAGTTCAATAGACACAAACTACGTACATTTCAATATAAATATATTATTACGAAAAGTTCGTAATGTTAGAAATAATACTTAAATATTATTTCCTCACATTTGTAATAATGGAAATCTGTTCCTTGTGGATGAGATGTATACTGATATAGTAAATATAAATAAGTCTTTCACAAAGTTGATGACTTTTATTAAACGTTTCTAATAGTTATCAAGCACTGTTCCAAATAATATGTCAGAGAAAATTTCCTTTGGGAAGGGCCATAACTAATGTTGTAAGCACTTGTGGCCCGACCCATTTGCATACTTTGTAAAAAAAAAATGCAATAAAATATGTTTAAACTAGAAAATAATCCAAATATTTAAGTTCTTTTAAGTAAGAATAATTGCTAAAATCTCTCATAGTTACACTTTAAAAGCCTCTCTCTTTCTAAAACTCAGCTGACATTCTAAAGAAATGTACTTCAATAATTTTGACTGAAAATGCTGACCAAGAATCCTAAACTGAAGAATATTAGCGCTTTGTATACTCTTAACATCAGCTGTTTAGACAAGCAATCCAGCCAGCAAGCTGCTGAGCCAGCCAATGCTGTCAACAGCTGACACGTAGGTCGCACACCCCATCATCCTAACACTTAAATGACATGAGTTTGCTGCATGCATGGACAGCCAGCAAGTAGGTCACACTGCCCCAACATCAAGGTAAACAAGGCAACATACCAGATGACATCAAAGTTGCTGCTGTGAACAGCCATCAAGTAGGTCGCACAGCATCAGCCAATACACCAAATGACATCAGCTTGCAACATCCACAGCTATTCCTCACCTAATGCTAATCTTGCAGGACAATCCAAATACCTACATTATCTACCTTCACTAAAATATAATTATGCTTTACAGCCTCTATAAGGGATTAAATGAAGTCAAATAAGTATGTGCTTATATATAATTATGTGATCAAACTAAACTACGAAATTAAACCATATACATTTATATTTAACATGTGAGTTAATATAAGATTATCTAAAATCGTAACAATATCTTGAGAATCATACCTTGTAACAAGTTGTTATTGCAAACTTGTTAGCTCAAATCTGAGTGATTTTTGTGCATGTTGAATCTCTTATACATTTATTTTGGGAATGTCAAATTAAATTCAAGATGGCCACCACAGCTAAAAATAGATTTAAAAATGTGATTTTGTGGCGACTACTTCTCAAAAACCATAAGTGATATTGATTTGGAACCTTTACGAAAATAACTGCCACGACATGTAGTTGGTTCTAACCAAAGTTCATTCTGATTGGATGTCAAACATGGCCGCCAGCGGCCATCTTTGTTTACATAGAGTTATATAGGAAAAACTTGTGGCGACCTCCTCTGAGACTACTTGATGGAATTTCATGAAACTTGACAGGAAAGTTGCTCTTGATGTCTAGTTGATCCTAGCAAAAATTCAGGCTGGTAGAAAATTCAAGATGGCCGCCACTGCTAAAAACAGATTTAAAAAATGCGACTTTGTGGCGACTACTTCTCAAAAACCCTAAGTGATATTGAATTGGAACCTTAACCAAAATGACTGGCATCTTGCAGGCTGATCAGGGTTTACACTGTTTGGGTCCTCATCTGTCTTCAGAAACACCCCTTTGTACTATAAATGGACTGGTCCATTAATTCAAACAAAGGACAGTCCATTATACATTCATAGAGGACTAAGGATTAAGTCTCCTTTGTATTTTTGGCTCTCAGAAAAAGACTGAAAACAAATAGTAGGATTTTAAGATTTTGATTCTGATTTTCCAAATATAACCACTGAGACAAGAGCAAATCTATGTGTACTGGTGAGATATTAACCTAATTCGCAGGTGAAATTGCAAAACATGACCTTTGACATGGTCACACACCAGCTATATTTATGAATATGAATCATTCCATTTATGTTACAAAAGGGTGATTTGCAGAAATTACTGTTGAGCAGCAAATGGGCTATACTAAGGTTGATGTTGTAAGGGATTTACTTGATATAGCTTTATAATTAAAATTTGTGGTAGCATTATGACATTTTTATAAGCTGGAAAAATATATATTCTTTAGACTAGGATAAAATTGAATGAGATTATAATGTTGCATAGGTAATGTTGCTTAATAAATCATAATATTTAGGAATATAGGAATGTTGCTCTTGATATCCAGTTGACCTAAGTAAAAATCCGGTTGGCCTAAATTTCAAGATGGCTACTATTGGCTAAAAACTGATTTTGAATACAATTTTGTGGCGACTACTTCTCTAAAACAAAACCATACGTGGCATCGGTTTGGTACCTTTACCAAAATGACTTTCATGAAACTTTACAGGAATGTTGGTCTTGATGTCCAGTTTAGTTCCAAGTAAAAATCAGGTTGGCCGGAAATTCAAGATGGCTGCCACAGCTTAAATATAAGTTTGTGGCAACTACTTCTCATAAGTGGTATTCATTTGGAACCTTTACTAAAAATGAATGGAATGACATGTAGTCGGTCCTAAACAAAATTCATTTGATTCTATGTCAAACATGGCTGCCAGAGATCATCTTTTTTCACATAGAATCTTGTGGCGTCTCTGAAAGTGTTGGTCTTATTTCCACAAAACTTCACAGGTTCCCATGGCTGATCTGGCTATCAAAATCTATCAGAAGAGCTTCAAGGTCATTTACCTCTTGTTGTAAAACTCGGCGGCGTCCAGTTAGTTTTTCTACTTCAATTGCATTTGTTCAATCATTAATATTAATTATAATATAAAGCAAATTGTTTTTGCATATTACAAACTGTTGATTATATTTCACCAAAAAATATATTCAAAGATATGGTAGAATAATGAAGAAAAGTTAAAAAAAACTCAAAATTGTATTTACCGCTAATTTTGTCGATCGTGATTTTTTTAAAAAATTTTTTTTAACCTTTTATTTTCGTTGAATGGTTCATCTAGGAAAACTAATATTTTGATGCGTATTATACACGGAAACAACTTTTTTACCCCATTTTTGACCTCTGAGAAGGGGGTGCGTACTATACACAGGTGCGTACTATACAAGGTAAAATATGGTAAGTATTTGCAAGCATGTTTAAGGTCAAAATTATTCTGGATTAATAAATAAAGATGCTAATTTTAATGCTTGATAAAACAGAGCACGAAAATTCCACCCATGAATTTCAGTAAAAAAAGCAACGAAGAAAATAGTTCTTACATAGTTTATTAAGCGATTAAATGCAGTCAATAGTCGCAACTCTGTTTATTTAGCGATAAAATGCAATTTAAGCCAACCTGATATTGGGAAATTGACGCATTTCCGTTTTGGGACATTCTAAAATGCGGCTCCCGTTCTAATTTCACGGAGCGCGAACGTTACAGTATTTGATGTTATACAAATAACACTTTCACAGTGGAAATCTTTAAGGGCACTAGTCAGCTTTTAGGTGACTGGGGCCAGGGCCTTTAGGAAGGGGAATTGCAAAAAGTATGCTGTTTTCCTGTATTGGAGGTTTTTTTTAAGAGGGGAATTTTTCACAGGAAAAGGGGGAAAATATATACCACGCCAGAGTAACTGTAATGGCTATGAGCAGACTGTAGTGAACTATAGACTATGAAAATGAATATAGTGATCTATATTACTGGTCAAAGTTTCATAATTTTCATTGATTTATATAAAGAAAATGATGTTTCCCTTTCTTTTATTTATATATAATAGTGTTAAATGATGGTATATCCCACTACTTTGACTTATGAACTTTTACAATAAGAGCAGGACGAGTAAACATCCTATAAGGACAAGTAACATGTCAATGCCACTCGTCCTACAGGATGAGTATACAGTAAAATATATTTCGTCCCCTGTAAAAACTTCAAGATTGCCTAGTGTCCCTTTAACCCGTAACTCGCTACATTTATATAATGGACTGTTCTTTCTTTGAAGTAAGACCATTCCATTTATGTGACAAAGGATCACTCGCAGGCTGATCTGGGTTTACAGTGGATGCAAAGGCTATTATAGTCGTGCTTAGCGGGTTAGGGGTTTATGAATAATTTAAAAATAATATATAACATTTGCATATACAAGCATCATGCAGCACATAACCCTCCCCACCACCCCTCTTTTTCAATAGGCCTATATATAAATGCGCTCAATCGTTTCTATCAAATATTCATGGGGAGGGTATCAGTAAGTGCAGTTCAGTTTTTATCTTCAAGGTGATGGTCGTTTGCTGTGTGAATGATCTAACTGTTGGCAGATAAGAGAACATGCTATACTTGGGAGAGTTCAAGTTCACACTTGGTTATGATAAGGCCATGTCAGTCGTATCTTATGGGCATCCATTCTGCTTTTAAAATGACAATTATTTAATTAAATTTTATCTTTTAAAACCATTTTTTAACAAGATTTTAAAGGTTCAATTTCGGAATGCAAGTGACAATGTGAGATAAGGTTTGGGGTGGGGTTTTATCTCTTAAAATTGTTTGTATCTATCCTCGTTAGATGATTGACAATGGCTCTGTTGAGACTGGTACATTGTTTTTGAGGTCAAAATAACCTTTCGTTTTCTTCTTTGTAGGTTTTGGATTTGCGTCTTTCCTACCCCAAACAAGTTTTCTACTTAAATGCTTGTTTTCCCGAATCCAATAATTCAATCCCATTAATGTTAGGGATTGGGATAGCACAGTGTATAGTATGGTGGATTTGATATCTGTAAGAATAAATGCATATCATAATTGTTTAAAGCTGGGTTTATAATTTAAATATGATCGTATATTTTATTTTAAGACAAAAATATAGATGTTGAATTAAAAGCTCGACTTTTTACCGCAATATTAAGAAATTGACAGATAATAGGACAGTTTGCTCGTATGTTACTGATAATTTTATAAATTAACCAAAATAACTATTTTAATCATATTTTGTAATTTTTTAATTTTTTTTATTATTTTTCAAATGTGTGTGTTTTGCCCCTAAATTTTAAGTTATAATTTTTTCTATCTTTTCTTTTAAGAAACTTATGAAACTTGTTTTTTTATAGCGGAGGAAATCACAAAAATGCCTGCAGTTGATGTTTCGAACTATAAGCATTCGTAAATTTAATTTTCATAGTTGAATTTCATGTTATTTTCGCTGAAATCTTGAAAATCGACAAATTTCAGAAAAATGCATATTACACTTTTTACGTTCAGACATGGATACTATAACCTTAAACAACATTTTAAAAGTATTTGTCTTAAAATTTGTATTGCAGTTATTTTTTATAATTGAAGAGTTTTGCTTCAAAATGTCAATCTCTGTCCTTTTTCAAAAATACGGATGCAGCAACATTAGGAAGCATATAATAGTGCATGTCATAAATGTTTCATATCGAAGGAATCACTAGAATTGACATTAAAATCAACATATTCGGCGAGAATTTCAAGATAGTTGATTCAGTTACACAATGAAAGTGTTCAATTATAAGTTGAACACTTCTCGTATAAATGAAATCTTGGACAAGTTTGCAAACCAGCCAGATCGGACCAGTGACAGCGGAGCTATGGCTCTTGATTCAGTTAAAAATGCTATATTTTGCCACGTAAAGACGATAGAGCCTTCATTTTTCATCCTATCTTTACCAGATTGTTAATATCAATGAAAGCTCGGACAAGTTTGGTAATGGGCCAGTACTCAGGTGATCAATTTAGCCCTCTTAGCCCTCTTGTTTTATGTTAGTATCAGTTTAAACATAGCGGCTGTTGCTTTTATTATTGTGATGGTACAAAGGTATTGACTAAAACAAAAATAATAAAAAGTTGACCAGCCCGGCTTCTGGTACACCTTTGAGGACACGTAAATAGGACATTTGAGGACACAATAGATATCCTGTTTTATGACCCCTTGTGATAATTCTTTTGGAGTGTTGCCAACATTATTAATATTGAACCCAAGAGAGCAGTGGCATAGGAACGTTTTAGATATTGGGGCTGGGGGTAGGGCATGAAGGGGCGGCAGAGAGTGATTCAATTCAATTTTTATTTGTTTATTGGTATAAAATATCACCAAACACAGACAGTACAATACAATTAACAGAATAATTATATGATATACATATTTGTGTAAATAATAATTATTAATGTATTAAGAGAATACCAATCATAAAAATACTGCAATAGGCCTACATCTTAACCTTTTTTTTAAACATCCACTTTTTGTAATGATAAAGCAGCCTCTCTGAATTTAAAACTTTCACAAACTTAGGAAAAACATCATGATCATTATAATAACTACTGAATTTTTTTTTTTTTTTTGTTATTAATTTATCATCCATTGTCTGAAAAATAGGCACATTAGACGCCAGCTTAATAAAGAAAGACAATCTAATAGACTTAGAATGAAAGAGCAAACAAAAAGCAAGCCAGGTTCTGAGTAGTACGATCTCTATGGAGTAAATGACTGCATTATTATTGATACCAGCAGTTGAATGAACTGTCTGTTTGTCTCCCTCCCTTTCCAAAATAATCATTGGTGGAAATACATCTATCCAGTAAGTGTACCACAATAGTGTGCATGAAGAGTTCTCTCCCCTGACTATCTTGGGTCATGACCACTTTTACTGACTGGCACATCATGAATCAGTGGATGAGCCCATATAAAACATAGTGGTACACATGCACTCTAGTGCAAAGTACTTTAGTTGTCAAGACAACCGGCTATATATAAACTCCAGAATGTGGTGCAGAATTCTGTTTACCTCAGTCTGGCTCACTGTTTTATGACAGAAGTATAGTACACAGTCTGCGTACATGAACATGTACAGTATACAGCGCAGAATAAGGTCAGTCCATTGATCTAGTTATAGGTTCATTTTAATTTTTGGATAGATAATAGAAGGTTGTGTGTCTCTGGGCAGAGTTCAGACAGTCACAGGGGAAGTAAATACGGACATAAACCCCACATCATAATTATTGAATGTGTAAATGGGCAGACCACCATATTTACGTTGTGGGAGACATAGATATATAAAGATGGACTGGTGAGTAGCGCTGAGTAATAGCATACATACATAATTAATGAATTTAAACTATGTAAATCGCTGTTTATGTTATTTGTATAAAGTTGATTAATGTATAATAGATGTTGTGGATATGTTAAGTGTTGTGTTTTTAGCTCGACTGATCAGCAGAGCTTATGCCGTGGTGCGGCGTCTGTCTGTCCGTCCGTAAACTTTTTTGTGGCAACTGCTACTCTGAAACTTTTTACGGATTTTCATGAAACTTCACAGGAATGTTGCTCTTCATGTCTAGTTGCTCCTAGCAAAATTTAGGTCGGTAGGAAATTCAAGATGGCTGCCACTGCTAAAAATAGATTTTAAAAATGCAACTTTGTGGCGACTACTTCTAAAAAACATAAGTGATATTGATTTGGAACATTTACCAAAATGACTGGTGTGACATGTACTTGGTCCTAACATTTCGAATCGATGTCAAACATGGCCGCCAGTGGCCATCTTTGTTTACATAGAGTTATATTGGAAAAACTTGTGGCAACTACTCCTCTGAAACTACCTGACGGATTTTCATGTAACTTCACAGGAATGTTACCCTTGATGTTGAGTTGATCCTAGCAAAAATTCAGGAGGGGCCGGAATTCAAGATGGCCGTCATGGCTAAAAATAGATTTTAAAAATGCAATTTTGAGGAGACTACTTCTCAAAAATCATAATTGATATTGATTTGAAACCTTTGCCAAAATGACTGCCACAACATGTAGTTGGTCCTAACCAAAGTTCATTTTGATTGGATGTCAAAGATGGCCGCCCGGCCAGCTTTGTTTACATAGAGTTATATATCCAGTATTCTTTAGACTAGGATAAAATTGAATAAGATTATAATGTTGCATAGGTAATGTTGCATAATCAATCATAATATTTAGGAATATAGGAATGTTACTCTTGATTTCTAGTTGGTCCTGAGTAAAAATCTGGTTGGCCAAAAACTCAAGATGGCCACCATGGCTAAAAATAGATTTTAAATTCAATTTTGTGACGACTACTTCTCTCCAAAACCATAAGTGGTATTGGTTTGGTACCTTTACCAAAACGACTTTCACAAAACTTCATAGGAATGTTGGTCTTGATGTCCAGTTAGTCCCAAGTAAAAATCAGGTTGGCCAGAAATTCAAGATGGCTGCCACAGCTTAAATAGAGTTTGTGGCAACTACTTCTCATAAGTGGCATGACATGTAGTTGGTCCTGAACAAAATTCCAGTGGCCATCTTTGTTTACATAGAGTCATATAGGAAAAACTTGTGGCAACTCTGAAAGTGTCCTATTTCCATAAAACTTCACAGGCCATGGCTGATCTGGCTATCAAAATATATCAGTAGAGCTTCTAGGTCATTAACCTCTTGTTATGGAAACGTGACCCGTATATTTGATATTAATTGTTTGTTTGAACCCAGTTATATCTACTATTGTAAACCTAGTTAGATCTACTGTCGAATGTTGACTTAAATCTGGAGTAATGTGTATCTGTCCACTGGCCGAAGGTCATCAGACAATTTTTTTTTTATAGCTCTAATGGTAAAAAGTGGGATGTCGATGCTATATCTAAAAGATAAATGTTAAAAACATGACCCCATTCGGAATTGAACCCAAGACCTTTGTTTCGTAGTTTGATAACTACATTTATACAATGTGTGTTTTGTTGCGGTTTGGAAATGTAATAAATAAATGATTATTATGCACTAATGTAATAAATATACAAATGTGCAAGCCAAATCAAAACGCGTATTCTACTGGGCGTTTTCGTTAAAAAAATAATTTCCGTTGAGCAAGTTTCTATTCAACTGGCACAATTTACTATTTGCGTACTTATCACAGCATAGGCAGCGTTATCTCCATATGACTTACCTAGCAAATCTGTCCAAAGAAGAGATCGAGATGTTGCGAATGAATTGTTTACTAAATTCTGATTGGACGATAAGAAAGAGGGAGAATGTCAATAATCAGGACAGCAAGTTACTTAATGGAATAAGGCCAGTTGAGTACGTGTATTGATTGGTATTTTCTGTTTGTCAGCGTCACTTTCCGTTACCATTAAAATACCATTAAAATATCGGATTACGGAAATTGACGAAGCAGTTTCGTTTTTCGGTGTGGCATAGAGATCGTACTGAATAAACAGCTACATTAATGACATTAATACATGAACGCTTTATGGCATATTTGAAGTGTGATCATTAGAATCTCACATTCATGCCTATTTCATTTTGAATTACTATTATATTAAAGTTGTTAAATAAAACTGATATGATACCCAGCACAGCCTTGCATCATATAATTTTATCCAGCTCGTTTTATAAAGTCAGTATTAAACAGGCACTTTATATATTTAATAAATGAGGCCCATTTATGGAAGGTCTTAAGCATGAAAGACAATAAGGTAATTTATCCTTCAAGTTAGGATGCCCACAATAGAGTTTGGTCACTTGAAGTGTCTGTAGTCCGACAAGAATAGTATCCGGTTTCCGGGGTGGGTGGGAAGGAGGGTGGTAGAATGGGGGCGATTTTTGTGTAGCTGCATAGCATGGCAGACACTTAGGGATCACTTTTGTCCATCGTCCGTCGTCGTCCGTCACACTTTTAACCTGCAACCTAACCTTGGCCATAATTGGAAAAGTATTTGACCTATATTCATAAAACTTCACACTAATGTTCATCTTACTTCTAGGAATGGCGTTAAACAGGTCCAATAACTTTCATTTTGGCAGAGTTATGCTCCTTTTCATAAATCTTTAACCTTCAACCTAACCAAGCTCATATCCGGAATTAGCACACAGCATGTGACACGAGTGTTCCGTGGAACACCCTTCTAGTGGAGGATTTGTCTTCCATTAGAAAAAAAGATCTGTTAAATTTTTAGATCAACTTGAGCCTTCTGAATCTATTGGGATCACTCTTTGTCCATCGTCCGTCCATCGTCCGTCCGTCCGTCTGTTAAACTTTCCTTTAAACAACTTCTTCTCAGAAATAAACGTCGACCAAACTTCACGTGGATGATCCTCAGATGAATACTTTTCAAATTTATTAAAATCAGGTCTGCACGACATCCAATATGGCCGCCGTTACCATAAAAGGTTGAAACCTTAAAAAATGTTCTTCTCAAGAACCACTTGATAAATTTTGACAGTTTTCCTTTAAAAATTATCGCCAAGGCCTAGCCTATTAATTTTGTTCAAATGAAATTCCACGGGGTCAAAAATTACCTTGCCCCGGGGGTCCAGAGTTTATATATGGTGGTTTTGCAGGTTTGCATAGACTTATATAGGAAAAAAACCTTAAGTAATATGCAGAAACTATTCTTTTTCAAACTGTTTAAATAATTATTAATAATGAATTGCAAATCTGCAAGTTTTGCAGAAAACAATCGGGATGGCTCGGGTTTTTCAACTTTACAAGGTTTTGCACCCAAACTGGTGTCAGATTTAACATTCAAGTGCACATTATGCACTTACTGGTAATTTAAATACTCAAGAATTCTTCACCTCAAAGCCTCAAAGGCATGATGTATGCTTCATAAAACTATACTGAGCAAAAATAGAAACGTCCCCAACTTTACCCATAGATTTAGACACAATGAAATTATATTTTTTTTAATCTTATATGCCAATACCTTTGTTAAAGGCCAGCACTGTCATGAAAACAATTTTCTTTGAATCAAACTTGTGGGCAAACTTATTCCCCTTGATTTGGTTTAAACAGCATTTCCGGGTCTTGTGGTTAAAACTTTGAGTTAACACAGTTTTGTTATATTGAAATAAACAGAGAATGACCTCATCACTACAAAAACAGAGAAAAGACACTGATCTTTTCACTCATTTTTGCGCCATACGGCTTTCAAGAACGAATATTTTCAGATTACCTCCCTTTATAATAAATATATAGTGATTTCGCAATTTGAATGGAACATGTTTTAGCCATAGCAGACAAACTTTGGTTTTTGATGATTATTAATATTGATCAGAATGTTTGAGTGATAAGTATAAAATGATGAAATTGTATCTAGATTGGTGTACAAAGTGTAACAAAGTCAACCCTATGCAAATCACACCTTAAAAGAGGGACGTTTCTATTTTTGCTGAGTATACCTTTTTGATACTGAAAATAACTGGTTGAATACAAAGTACAATAAGAGCATTGTAAAGTAACTTGTAAATTGAAGATAATTTTCATGTTACGACCGACTTACTACATGCATTATACAATACACAACTGTTTTGCCCAAAACGTCACCTTGATATCCATCTCGTTTAACATTTCCTAACATAGGAGAATCAGCTAATGCCTATATCTGTATATAATTACGGTAGCCTTATTTTTTTGGATATGACACATTTTATTATTCTTTCACCTTTTGGAACCTTTGTAATTGTCAGATAAAATAATACGCTTGGGATAAATATTTAGTAACTATATATAAACCTGCCTTTCCTTGTATATTTTTGTTCAGCCTGCTTGCCCCGAGAGCTCTAACTAAACAGTAATATTGGCGTGTGCCTGGATATTAGCACAGGCACCCGGCACAGAGCTAGGATAGTAAAAGATGGACTTGAGTGGTTAAAATATTAATTAATTGAGTTCTAGTCCCCCAACAATGGTTATATATATGTATATATATAAAAAAATTAATTAATATATGTATATATATTTCATATATATACATATATATATAACCATTTTTGCGGGGTTAAGAATTAAAAATATTAATTAATATAATTTATGTATATATATTTCAGTATATATATATACATATATATAACCATTTTTGGGGGGTCCAGAACTCAATTAATTAATATTTTAACCACTCAAGTCCATCTTTTACTATCCTAGCTCTGTGCCGGGTGCCTGTGGATTTTAGTAACTATATATAACCTGACTTTCCTTGTATAGTTTTGTTTAGTCCGCTTGCCCGGAAAGCTCAGCTAAACAATCATATTGGCGTGCTGGCGTGCGCCTAGACTTATTTCTGTCAGCATCTAACCTTGAACCTTCTTTGCCTAGCTATGTCAGTGAGTTCCTTTTATTGAGCTGACAAGGTGTGCCAACTATTGCTTCCTTCACATTGACCTTCTTTCTCCAGAATAAATGTCACATATATGCATTTTTCAGTACAAATTCTGGGTTAAAAAAAAAATTAAATGTCGGCTTTGTGCAGGAAATTAACTGAACTATTTCGGTATGTTCCTCTCATGGACAGGAAATGATGTTCCAACTTCTGAATTGGTGTGACCTAGGTTCTTTGAAATAAAGGTCATCACTAGCTTTCAGTTCAAATTCTATCCTGTATTTTGGCTTCTATGTACAGGATAAGGATTCAAAGTGTGGTACATGTGGACAAAACTGCATCAGTGTGATTCTCTCATTGATCTGACTCTTCCACCCCACACACACCCACCCAACCACATTGATACAGTTCAGTGACCCCAAACCAAGTGGATCCACTTAAGTACTTTCATTACTTTTATTCAGTTCAGTGACCAAAAATCACATGTATCCACTTTAGTACTTTTATTACTTTGATTCAGTTCAGTGACCCCAAACCAGGTGAATCCGCTTTAGTACTTTCATTACTTTGATACAATTCAGTGACCCCAAACCAAGTGGATCCTCTTTAGTACTTTTATTACTTTGATACAATTCAGTGACCCCAAACCAAGTGGATCGACTTTAGTACTTTTATTACTTTGATACAATTCAGAGACCCCAAACCAAGTGGATCCACTTTAGTACTTTTATTACTTTGATACAATTCAGTGACCCCAAACCAAGTGGATCCACTTTAGTACTTTTATTTAGTTCAGTGACCCCAAACCAAGTGGATCCACTTGTACTTTCATTACTTTGATTCAATTCAGTGACCCCAAACCAGGTGGATCCACTTTAGTGCTTTTATTACTTTGATTCAGTTCATTGACTTTAGACCAAGTGGATCCACCTTAGTACATTTATTACTTGATACATTTCATTGACTTTAGACCAAGTGGATCCACCTTAGTATATTTATTACTTTGATACAATTCAGTGACCCCAAACCAGGTGGATCCACTTTAGTACTTTCATTACTTTGATTCAGTTCAGTGACTTTAGACCAAGTGGATCCACTTTAGTACATTTATTACTTTGATACAGTTCAGTGAACTATGACCTCAAGCCACATGAATCCACTTCAATACTTTCAGTACTTCGATTTATTTCAGTGACCTTAATCCATGTGGATCCACTTTAGTACTAGATGGTTCTAAAGATGTAAATAAGGTAGCTACAGCAGCTGTTGTTCACAAACACAGTATAAAAAAAACTGCCTACCTGACAAGGCCTCTATCTTTTCAGCTGCACTTAAGGCAGTTGAACTTGCCTTAAACTATATTCAGGGATCTGATGATGACCATTTCGTAATATTTTCTGATTCCCTTTCATCTCTTCAGGCCCTTTGAAACATGATAACCCAGTTGTGCTTCAACTTTTAGGAAAACACAATTCTCTTACAATTGATTGTAATTAATGTAATTATTTTCTGCTGGATTCGAAGCCATGTAGTAATACATGGTAATGATAGAGCTGATAGTGCTACTAAGGCAGCATTATGTTTACATATATCTAAATACCAAATTACCTTACACTGATTTTAAATGTTATGTTAACAAATATATTTGTAACTCTTGGCAGCCACATGGGATTTGTCTGTGAATAACAAAATGCATTCAATTAAACCGTTACTTAGTGAGAGGCATCTTTCTAGTAGTCACGCGAGGAAGTTGTTTTAGCCTGGTGCAGAACAGGGCATGTACACATTGTACTCATTCATATATTTATTACAAGGTGAGCAATTACCAGAACGTATATACTGTTTGCACCGTTAACGGTCAAATATATATTGCTATATTGCGTATTATAAACTTTATTCATTTCTAAGTCAAATTAAATCAATAAAGTATTTGTATAACGTGAATAAGTCACGAAAAATGAAGTATTATCGGCATACATAATTGTCCGTCTGTTCGTCCCCAATGTTTTTATCGCATTTTTTTCTCCATTCTGACATCGATTTTTTGCATATAAAATCCAAGAAAAAATGTTTTTGCGATCGTATTTCAGTTGGGAAATGATATATATCTGCATCACAGTATGGACAATGAAATGCTAAAAGTTGGTTTGAAATAATTTGCTTCTAGACATAAAAGGCTGAATTTCAGAAGTAGGAGACGATTTTCGCCGACACCCGGCTTGATTTGACACTGAGGGCAATCATTTTGCCAATTCTCAGCTCTCGTCAAACTTGTCCCAGACCTTATGGTATCAGTTTCATCAACTGACTACAAATGGCAAACGTACGACAATGGAATATGATGGAATATCGAGCCTTCGCATGAGCTCATCATTCTGTCTTTGGCCAGTGGAGCTAAAAAAACGGGAGGTACATGTATACAGTATTGGTGCTATCCAGGAAAAATGGGTTGGCTGCCACGACCACAAAAAAAGTCAACCGTCATATATGGCTTAAATGTGCTACCAATGATGCTAAACACCAAACAAACATTTATCACTTTACAGCACTATTCTTGTTCAAGCTGGCCACTGATCTAGTACAAGCCCATCTATTCAACTCCATTATAGGTCAATTTCCTAGAGCAAGAACCATTATGTCACGAAACTGCCATGTGCCTGCCATCCCCTAGCAACACATTTACCTGTCTGTATCCAATATCCTGAAGTTAATACTTTTCTGCTGACAAATCACATTCAGTTTTGCTGCAGACTTCCTTTCAGTCAAAAATCAATGAGGTTGGATTTAATCCAGACAAAACTACATGCTATGTACTTTGTCAGGTCACTCAACTGAATAAATTACTTCGTTCGAGGTCTTCGAACTGAATCAAAGCAAAGTAATTAAAATAACTCCTGTCTAAACAAGGTGTTACCAAGTGATCATTCTATATATTATGTGCTCAGTAACAGGTTTTTCTCATGCAAATTGGGGTTTATATTTTGGCGCGTTTGTTGGGTAGATATACTGGTGTGGGCTATTGTTTTGGTCCCTTGAGGCTTAATTTGTATTTAGGCAGACAATTATTATAGTTTGTGCCCTACCACCCACCCTTCGTTGCTAAATTCCCACCCACCCTTCGTTGCTGAAATATGTTTTATAATGTATCTACATTATTTATATATTTTTCCATATGGTAGAACATTACTTAAAGATGAATGGCCGCCCTTTTTGTAACAAATTTAACTCAATCATCATATGAACATTTCTTGATAGTCTCGGCAAGAAACATATATTGAACACCGCTACTAAGTTGTATGTAAAAATAAGTATTATTTGCATGACGTAGATACTACTTTTACCACTGCTTGACTGCACGGGAAAATGAGGTAAATCTGAATTGTATAGCTGCACAAATTGATAAATACATTTACCTGTGGATTAATTTTCCTGTTCAAAGTTTTCCAAGTCATCAAATAAACTCCTATTTTCGCTTTTCACAGATATAACAATGTGTGAATTGTAAATATCTATTGTGTATTGATTTCGATGTAAATAAACATAAACATGTTCATGAAACAAAACATGGCCGGACAACTTTAAGTAAAGATGTTAAGATTTTTGACCAAATGTGACATGAAAATTTATTGCATGATTATTAATAAGATCAATTATGACATGAAAGTTTATAGTATCAATAAGATCCTGGACAAGATAGACTATAAGCAAAATGTATGTATACTGAAAGAAAAAAACAACACATAATCAAAAAACTGCCTATACTCAGCCTTTCCACTAATGGCCGTATGGTCGTAAATTATGCCCAAAAGTTTGGTCAGGACGCTGGAAAATAAAATACAAGACGTCCCGTGGACTTCCAAAAAATCAGCCGTATGCCGAAAATCATGATCATGGACGTATAAACAAAAAAATCTGGATATTGCATTGTCTTTTGTTTCATCTATAAAACACTTCCCAGATTTGTCCAATTAACAGTGTCGGCCACCTGTCATAAAACAACCCAAGCACACTTCTCAACTTAATCCTTTAATTGCACTCGCTTATGTAATGCAATTAGCATCCACAGTGGCGATCGGCAATGACCCCGGGCAATTTTATGAACAGTCAAGAATGTCGAAAGTCCTGATTCCAAATTACTTTAATTGACAGTCGACATTATCCAATCAATTGACCTGATCTATTTTAATCCAGACCCGCTAGCCAATGAAACGACTACTACAGGTAAATCACATGTTCGTCATGTGATGAGCTGAAAATGGTGATACACTCAAACAATTACAATAACACGATTAATTAGCAATCAAGCCGATTTGTCGGCAATCTTTCGATGAATAAAGAAACTAAGGACATTTGATATGAAACGGTAGGTGTGATTTTTTGTTGTTTCTCAGTGTATTGTTGAGCATAATTGTACCAGACATAAAAGGCAGGTGTGGTAACTAACGGCTTGTGCATAGTTAGGATTTTGTATTTGGCAGTGCTAATATTTACATTTCAAAAATGAGTTTGTTGAACTTATTCGGTGTTAAAAATAATGAAAATATTCAGAGTGAGACCAAAAAGTCAAAATCATCAGGTGTAGTGGATAAAAACAAAAAATATGATGTAAACAAACGTGACAGGACTATTAAACAACACTGGTTAGATAACATCTTGTGGTTAGTGTATCATGAGGATGATAACAAGATGTTTTGCAAATTCTGCAAGGCTTATCCCAAGCTTGCCACAACCAACCCTAGCCTTGTTTGTACCCATGTTTGTGTCTGGCTTAGACAAGTTCCGCATTGAACCTAGCAGGTCACATGATGCAAGTGGATTTATTAGTAAATTCAACAATCAAAGCAGTTCAAATAACACTGGAAATGAGAACATCTACAACAAACACACAAAAAAATTATTCGATAAAAAGTGACTACACCAGACCATGTAAAACTGGGACTTCCTAATTTTTTTCATGGGACTTCCAAAATTTTAAGGTAGGAAGTCAGGACTTCGAAGAATCTGAACTTAGTGGAAAGGCTGCTATACTACACTATTATATACACCTAATTCCACGTCATATTCCAGATAAGGACAACTTTGTCATGTAGTAGACCTTTTAATGAAAGTATACTTAGTTACACGAAATTCATAAATGTTGAAGTTTCGCTTGAAATAGTCGAGCCATTTCAGTACTGTGTTTAGAGATGTTAAGAGATTGCAACATTTAAAGCCTAAGTTTGCCTACCTGCTTGAGCCAAATGCGCATTCTGTCGATAATGAAACTTTAAAGGAGCAACCATTGGTGTAGTCGGTGCTGTTTAAACCTTTTTGCCGAAAGGACAGGCCTAATGTCACCCTGCACCATTCGATTAGCAGTAGCATATTAAACATACAATATATAGCGGAAATACCCATTATGCATTTCTTTTTCTTTTCAGTATATGTGTTCTAGAGTTTTTGCCCTTAATTATTGACAAATAGCAGAGTTTCGGATTTTTACCAAGTTGTATTCAACGGTTCGTTTCAATAAGACAGGGCTCGAATATAGTACTCGCAAACTGGCAAAATGTGTGTTGTTTTGCAAAAACGCAAGTTGAAATTTTCAGCACTGACAGGTAAATGGTGATTAATCGATTCCTAACCGTATGTCCTCGATAGCTCAGTGGTTAGAGCCCTTGTATGGTAAACCAGAGACCCTGGGTTCGAGTCTCTGCTAAGGAACGATTTTTTCACCATCTGTTATATATAAATATAAACCTAATTATTAAAAATAAGGCTCTGAGATGGTGGACTGATTAGTCTGTCTTCATAAAGACTGTCGAGTAGAAGTCATGAAAAGTCCTGATGAGTGTAATATTAGTCCCACTTATATCAACTGTATACAGTATAGATCTATGTATACACATATTTTCACTCACTTCGTATCGGGTTGCATTTGCGGGGATCGGATCCGGGTGACTGTCTGTTGGACCTTTACCACCCACAAAATGTGCACTGCATATATACGTGTCCTTCTTCACATATTCTTCATCAAACCCGACTCGACTACATGCCTTTGCCCAACGTACACATTTTTCAAACTCCTTTCTAGGCTTCGGAAATCTTATGAAGAAAATGCCTTCCATTCCCGGTCGATCGGCGTATCTAGAGTCATTGTTGCAGGTTTCATGCGCACAATGTTTAGTTGCACCTTTTTTACGCTTTTTTTCAGTAGATATTGTTGCCATTACGAGATAATATTGATTTGTTTACTAGAGAAATGCTGTTTATAAGTTACTTCCTTGTCTGCAAAACATGGCCGTCGCGCGTTGCATTGGGGTATCGATTTTTATATAATGTATTTTTAGACACAGTGAGGCTCGCGATAAAGGGCTATTGCGATATCTTTTCTGTACAAATTTGTCTTTACAAAACAGTCTAAGTAGTGTATGCGCAGAAATGTGTTTGACCGAAAGAAGACAAAAAAATGCCAGTAAGAAATTAGAATGCACTTTTGCGAGTTAAAATACTTGCTCTCAAGAAAAAGCAAGTGGGTTAAAAAGATAAATTCTACTCCTTTAAACCCCCAACATTTACTGCTGCAGTAACGTATTTTACATTGTATAGTACGCACCCGTGTATAGTACGCACCCCGCTTCTCAGAGGTCAAAACCGGGGTAAAAAAGTTGTTTCCGTGTATAATACGCATCAAAATATTAGTTTTCCTAGATGAACCATTCGACGAAAATAAAAGGTGATTTTTTTTTTTAAAAATCTCTAATTGCATCACGATAATTTAAGCAGAATAATACGGTACAACAACTATACGAAAACAATTGTCTATCAATCTCCAGTTAGTTCCAAACCCTGCTGAACCTACACAAAGAACTATAAATAAACTGTGTTATCAGCTGAGGCAAACCAGGCGAAACCATTTTTAATTTAGGTGTTACAGGTCGTCGCTATTGAATGAGAGTGGTCCTTTCCATTATCTGTCAGAGACCTACACATTTTACTGCGTATTTGTCGGTTACATCAAAAGACTAACCCATCCTCAAAAATATCAATAGAGAGGGTGTCGCTACTTGCGTCAACTTCATAGGATTATAGAAATAGAATAACCCATTCTACCCGTGCTTAAAGTGTGTCAGTACTGTGTTTGCAAGTGTACCAGTCTAATTCATGGAAATCACATGATATCAAGTCAGCTGATACAAATAACAAAACAAGGGCCGAATTTCGTTCACTCATTTATTGAAATTCTATAACAAATATGCCAACATTTATACAAAAACAGCTTTATAATAAACTTTATTCATTTCTAAGTCGAATTAAGTCAATAAATTGCTCGTATAAGCGAGTAAGTCACGAAAAATAAAGTATTTTTCTCCATTCGGACATCCATTTTCTGCATACTAAATGCAAGAAAAAAGTTGTTTGTATTGTTTCCTTGTATTGTACGCAACCCCCTTTCGGAAACAGTAAAAGAAGTAAAAAAACTGCGTACTATACAAGGTAAAATACGGTAGTAAATATTTAGCATGGGGCCTATCAAATTACCACTGCTGCCTGTCAACTTAAATAGCTGATGTTAACATTGTCCTATACACATGCTGGAGCAGCA
This sequence comes from Cyrtodaria siliqua, assembly GCA_037043455.1. NCBI lineage: Eukaryota > Metazoa > Mollusca > Bivalvia > Adapedonta > Hiatellidae > Cyrtodaria > Cyrtodaria siliqua. The sequence goes on from JAWPHD010001890.1 coordinate 259,891, forward strand.
GACTCTATCACAATAATATTTCACAAATGAACATTGAAACTTTACCTATACAGTTATAACCACACAAAATCAAGATCTGGTGCCTTTTTGAAGGTCTGTTGACAACCCCCTTCAAATTGTGATGTTTTACCTTGTCTGGTTTTGATGAAAATACAGATCTAGTAGAAGCCCATCTGCTGCAGCACGCTTGTTGATAAACACAGCCAGGTGGGAAATATTTACATTCTGTATTAGCAGCCATAACCTCATAGGCTCCTCCTGGCAAATTCAAATTGTTTGACAGTTGGTTTAAATTTGTTTTTGAAACTATACTTTGCAATGATTTTTTTTTTTTTTTTTACACCAATTGATTTAACAAGTTTAAATGAGTATAAATTATATAGAAACCATCTTCTGGCTTTTATATGGCAGTTGGGGCTTTAAGATCATGAATGAGGTTGACAATAATGATATGTGGTTCCTATAACATGCTAAAAATAAGTTGCGTAGGTAGGTAGGGAAAATATTTTATTTTATATTTTGTTTTTTTCTTTCATTCAAAACTTTTATAACTAATAAAATATCATCAAATACAGAACAGATAAAAAACAAAATGGAAACCGGCCTGAACCACACATATAAACTTGGCCTAAGCAAAACTGATGAATGCGTTTTATAGTTATTTCTGGTCATTATGTCAAAATAGGAAGATTTCATTTTGTTAACAGATCAATTTGGTAAACTGAGTTAAGGGTTTTCACCAAATTTTATTAAAAAATTTCTTTCAATAAAATATCAGATTTGCTTGACAGTAAGCAAAATCTATGCTTTATAATTAAAAAAATTGACCATTATAATGATATTGTTTTTTTTCATAATTTTGTGTGTATATTCTGCTTGTTTCAAGTTTTCTATATCTCACATTTGAGCACCTTCTTGTTTCATGTTTGTTGCCATGGAAACAAATGTCATGTAGACGCCTATGACAAGAAAGCTTGCGTCTTGGAGATTTCCATGGCAGTATTGATTCAGTTTAGATAAGTATGTACGTAATGCTACATTCAAAGTGGATAGAAATGGTGTTCTTAGAAGAAGCTGTGAACTATGTAATATTTATAGCATAATTTTTTGAGTATATTTGATTTATACTGCTTCTCGAGGGCCAATATCATAAGCAAGAACAAAGGAAAACCATTAGAGCTAAGGTACAAATTTAGCCTGACTATTATAAGAGCTTTGTTATGATATAATATATACGTTCCTTTGACATTCATCATTTCAAGTTAACATTCTGGTGGTTGTTACCTTACGTTCTAATGCACCAGTCTTTATTGACATGTACCATATTTCAAGGTGACACTGTTATAAAATAAAAAACAACAACGTTGTTTTAAGCTCACCTGAGTGCTCAAGGTTCCTGCTCAAGGGTGACCACTCTTTGTCCGTCGTCCGCCGTCTGTCGTCAATCTTTAGCTTGTTTACACGATAGAGGCCACATTACTTGAGCAATCTTAACCAAACTTGCACAGATTGTATGTGACCATAAGATCTCAGACGAGTTCGATAATGGGCACGATCGGACCAGTAACACCAGAGTTATGGCCCCTGAATTAGATGATCGGCAGTGCCTAAACTATCAAGTTTGTTCAAATGAAGTCCCCATGGTCAAAAATGGCCGTGCCCTGGAGGTTCCAAAGTTTGTATATTGAGATTGTGCATGTTTTTCATAGACTTATATAGGAATAAACTTTGGCCCCGTTCCAGGCATCACAGTTTTACGTATGTAAAAATAATTAAAATCGCACAGATTTATATGACCATAAAATTTCGAAGAAGTTCGATAATGGCCAGTACTCGGGTGATCGATTTGATCTTGTTTATTAAGTCAATTACTCACATACCAAAAGCCTTACAGTATTTAAAATTCATACACACATCTATATTGCACCATTATTTTTACCCAAATCAGGTCCATATAACTTGCCTTTTAATATTCCACTAGACTAGGGGAAATGCACATTTTTCCCCCACCTAACAGCTTTGCTTGAATGCCTTCTGGGATTGTCTGCACATTGATTTTCTTGTCTGTAGTGAGAAGTAATTACATTTTCCTTTTGAGGTTGAAGATTCATAAATGAGGTTAGTTATATATTATTAGGTAAAATACAGTTTGATTGAAAGGCGTATCATTTAACAGGAGCAATTGCAATGTCTGCAAGTTTTTCTGAAAACATATTGGAATATCATTCTGTAATGAAGTCTGCAAGAGCTTATAAGGGATGGCGCATCGTCTGTCATCCGTAAATTTTTTCTTTGATTGCTATCTCCAGAATGACAAGGCATATATTTTCACAGAAGTTGACGTTGATATGATACTCTCTAAATCTAAGGTTGGAGTCTGATTCTCAGACCTGAGTGGCCGTAAATGAAAAAATCAACTAATATGCAAATCCAAGATGGCTGCCAAGGCTAAAAAAGTTTGTTACTACTTCTTTAGAACCCAACTAGATGACAAGACCATGACCAAATCCATCAGCATGGCATATGTAGTTGGTCTCTAATGACAGCATGGCATAATGTAGTGGATCTAATATAGGATATATTCATTTTGCTCTGACCTTCATCTTCAAGTGATGGCTAGCATTGACTATTCCAAGTTCTATAAACATTGCAGAGGATCCCTGCTCAAATATTATCAAAATGGGCCATTGTCCATCATGATCTGACAGCATGGCATTTTATCCCTGCTAGTATATATCAAAATGGACCATTGTCCATCATGATCTGACAGCATGGCATGTTATCCCTGCTCAAATATTATCAAAATGGGCCATTGTCCATCATGATCTGACAGCATGGCATTTTATCCCTGCTCAAATATCATCAAAATGGACCATTGTCCATCATGATCTGACAGCATGGCATTTTATCCCTGCTCAAATATTATCAAAATGGGCCATTGTCCGTCATGATCTGACAGCATGGCATTTTATCCCTGCTCAAATATCATCAAAATGGGCCAGTGTCTAGCTGTCATGATCTGACAACATGACATTTTATACCTTCTCAGATATCATCAAAATGGGCCATTGTCTGTCATGATATGACAGCATGGCATTTTATTGTTCCAAACTGAAAACAACAACTGAAAAACATAAGTTTAGCACTTCTTTTTGCACATTTAGCTTACTATGGTAAATGTTATTTTATAATGCAAAGTATTTGGCATGACATAGGATATTGTTCTTTTTAGCAAAGCAAATCTAGGCTTATGGTTTGGTGATTTTCGTCCGGACGGATCCTGTCTATAAGTTTTACCATTTTGGTTAACGTTTTTTGTTTTTTTCTTTTTGTCTCGCCCACGAGAGTGGGTAGCGAGACATAGCAGTCACATTTCTGTCGGCGGCTGCAGCAGCAGCCACATTTTAAATGAACTATATCTTAACAACTGCTGCTCGTTTTTTTCTGAAACTTTCTCAGATGCTTTATTGGGTCATGGGACATCACGTAATGCCATAATTACCAAAGTCAAGGTCATACTTTGCATTATTTTTCCAAAGCTTAACCTTGGTTAGGTAACAACCTTGGTTAGGTAACAATCTCAGTTAACTTTATGTGATTTTCTCACTTTATGTCTTTGATACTTGGTCATATATATTGTTGGCATTGCTGGACATCGCTGAACTACAAAAAATACCAAGGTCAAGGTTATATTTTGCATTATTTTCCCAAAACTACACCCTGGTTTAACCACTTAACCTGAGTAACTTAACTTCTTATGATTACCTTGCTTTTATTTGTTTGATACTTGGTCATTTGAAGTGTTGTCTTTGGTGGACATATTTCATATGCCGTTACCACGGTGGGCGGGACACACTCAGGCCGAGGTCTCGTTTTCCTAATTTATCAAATACTAATTTTCAGAAAGCTTTGAATCTTGGCACACATGTTCATTATCATTTATAATACAATGTTATATGACTATAGAACCATAATGTTTTACCAATGTTATCCCCCCTTTTCTACTTTAAAATGTTGAATTACATTCATATTCCAAAAAAAGCGATTGTCAAAAAGCATCAAAATCGGCACATGTTCATCCTCATTACACAACCATATGTGACAAGTACCATAACTCTGTTATGCATTTTACCAAAATTATCCTCCCTTTTCTACAAAATAAGATATATGTGTTTAAAATGTTCAATGGAAAGTCATGTTCCAAAAACCTATTGTCAGAAAGCTTTGAAACTTGGCACACATGTTCATCATCATGTGACAAGCACCATAACTCTGTTATGCATTTTACTAGAATTATCTCCCCTTTACAACTTATACTTTTGTATTAAAAAAAAAAAAAAAAAAATGTCAGAAAACTGTGACACACATGATGGAATATTTCTTTGAAACTTGGCGTACATGTTTATCATCTGTGTTACAAGCGCCATAGTTTGGTCATGCCCTTTAACCTAAATTATCCCCGTTTATAAGTTAAAAGTTAGCAATCTGGCATTTGCACAAATATTGGTGCTTCTTGTTCAAATATAATTAATTTTGTGATCCAAGGTAAGTATCAGTGTTATCTCCCATTTATATAAAACAACCTATTTCATATCCAAGTGTAAGATTATCAAGAAAATGTTAAAACTTTATTAAATAAATGTTCTGCGTTTAAGGCGTTAAAAGCCGCAAAAAATAATTGATAACAACCTTGTCATTGTAAAGAAAACTAACCAAAATCATTTTTTTTTTATAAATTTACATTGAATCAGAACAAACTCATTAGTTTCTGTAAAGTAGGTAAGTTAAAACATATTTCTTTTTGTTTTCTTCTTTTTTTTTCAAATATACTGAAAGAAATGTTTAGCAAGTAAATAACATGGTAAATCCCATTGAGCAGATTCAAGGCTATGTGCTTCAGGAGCCATTAACAGTATAATTAACATAATTAACAAGTATATGCAGGACCTTATTTTAAACGATATCGGCGGAAAAAGTGGCAATACGTTTTAATTTACCTGCTTTACAGAAATTATAATTTCGTTCTTATTTCAAGATAAAGGGAGATAATTTCAAAATTTAAAGCTTTGGTTCGTACTTTCATTATAATGACAAGGTTAATGTCAATTCTTTTTGCGTTTTTTAAGGCTCGAAACCCAGAATTGTTATTTAATAAAGTTTAACCCTGTTCTTGAAAATATTCTTATTTTTAATGTGAAAAATGTTGTTTTATATAAATGGGAGATAACTCTGAAACTTTGAATCACACATAATAAGTGAAAAACAAGAACACCTTCTGTCATGCCAAAGTTATCAAATGCAACATTCAGTTTATTTTGTCATTTTTTGTTCATGCTCATTAAAGGTCTTCATCATGACCCCTGCATTGTTTCAGGTGCCATCTCGCTCACATCACTAAGAGCAGTGGCAGAAAACTCCAGCGTAAATGGAGTGTCTACAATAGAATTTGCAGCAGTTCTGAAGTTCAGGGTGAGAAGGTCCTAGGCCCATTCTCCATATTTTATCTCGATGTACATGGAGGATGAGCCTGGCATGTTCATGCCTGTTAGGCGCCATATAACCTTTCATGTGTTGGTTCAATTCAAACTTTAAGCTAGGTATTCAAAAGACCGTCCTTAACTTATTTCTTTCAGTATATGTTGCAAGGATATACTTGATAATTATGTTAATTACATTGTTCCTGACAGCTGCAGCTCCGGGTACAGGAACCAGCGAGTGAAGGAAGGAATACTTCTGAAAAAGACTAACAACTTTCTTTAAAACAAATATTCCACAAATAGGAGATAATTATGTATACAAGCATGTAGATATACTATACAATATATGTAAAAGGAGATAAATATAACCTATCCCTTAGAAAACATAATTAAAATCATGTAAACTAGTTCTCGACTAAAAACTATATAAATAATGTATGTATTATCCATAATGTACAAATATAATTATATAAGATATTACAATTACAGCATAGTGAAGGGTGGGTGGGCACAAACAGTTGATCTGCCTGAATACAAATCCTCAAGTGACCAGCACAATAGCCCACCCCAGTATATATACACAAGAAACGCGCCAAAACGAAATACTCAATTTGCACGAGAAAAACTATCGAGCACAAAAACAATGACGACATTATGACTTACAGGCTGTCCCGATACGAGAATAATTTATACAGTCTGCTGGGTCAGCCAAAACATTTTCTCAGCAGAGCACAGTTCACATCGCATGATCGGAAAATTCTTGTTCTTATTATTGTTTTGTTTGTTTTCAACACATGTAAGGTTATATATGACGGTCATTTTTTTTTTGTGGTGGAGGCAGACCACCCACTTTTCATGTTGTTTCACCGTTAATTTTAGTTAGCAAAATAGCATTAAACAATTTAAAAATATCAGCAAATATTTTTTGAAGCAGGCCATTTTGACAGTGAATCTAGAAAAGTTGTGAAATATTAACAGTTTTCAGTTAATAATTATGAGTAATTTTGGACAAGTCTTAAAATAAAGATAAATCTTAAGGTGTACATGAAACACTAGAAGCTTGCTATTGATGGATGATTGCAATCAGGTCATTCATAAGTGACTTGTGATGATGGAATAATCACATGAAGTACTTGTGGCTTGCAGATGTTGCACTAGGCAGACCTCAGTTTCAGGGCTTGCACTGGCTATTTTTTTTCTTTGCGCAACTACTTTCGCCAAATGAATCAAGTTAGAGCCAAATTACTACCTAAAACAAACTGAGGTTACAGATAGAACTGTCAGTCACAATGTATTGTTCTATAGTAGAAGTCATGTTAGAAAATTTCGAAACATTTAGGAATTGGAATCTCCGGTAACTAACAGAGCTTTCCCCAGGATGTTTTAAGGAGTGGTGGCATTTTTGCAGTGAAAAAGGGGTGGGCGTGGGAAGTGTGGGTGGTCACCTCTTCCCGCATTTTTCAATTGTCAGTTTGAAAGAAGAGATTTGGTGTCTATATTTTTTTTTGCGCAAATCACTTTCGCAAGTTTGTTTTTTCTTGCGCCATATTTCATTCTTATGTGCATTTTGCGTCATTTGCGCATCCCAGTGCGAGCCCTGGGTTTTAAGTCCCTTCCGAAGGACTGGTCAGGTGTGAATTTTATTTCTTCAATTTTTTCGAGAATTAATCCAAATTCGGTCCTGGGTCGGATAGAATGCATGATCCCTGGATTATACTAATCCGAGGTGATAACCATTACACCATGGCCACACTTATATATATATAAATAGGGAACAGGCTTTGATATATGATATAACTATGTATTCATTCTACTTTCAGATTGTGAACATACAGACTTGGTAGATAAACAATACTGGACCAGCTTCCTCTTCATCATAAACATTCATAGAATTGATGGGAGAATAATCAAAACTGTTGCCATAACTGAGGCTGGATATTCGCTGTTACCATAACCGTGGCTGGATATTCACTGTTACCATAACTGTGGCTGGATATTCGCTGTTACCATAACTAAGACTGGATATTAACTGTGACCATAACTGTGGTTGGATATTCGCTGTTACCATAACTAAGACTGGATATTCGCTGTGACCATAACTGCCCATCGCTGTGACCATAACTGAGGCTGGATATTTGCTGTTACCATAACTGAGGCCGGATATTTGCCAGTGCCATACTGGTTACAAGGTAGAATGCTGGGTACTCGCACATTACCAAAATACTCGGACTCCATAAAACACAACTGGTAAGTTTTGAGACAGGAGTTGAAGCATTTCTTTTTTTAAATATTTCAAAATGGGAAATTCAAAAATATTTTTGGTCTCCACAGACCCATGATTGATCAGTGTTTTTTACTACCTGAGAATTGATTAATGCAAACCTACTTTCTTTTGAATTAGGTCACTTTCAATATTCGGTACAAAGCATGTATCTCGACTTCCTTGCGCAGGATTATGGCCCTATAAACTTTTTACGGAAAAACCTTATCGGTCTTACGACGGTCTATCTATAAATAATATAATTGGACAATTAAAAAATAAAATAATACCCTGGGTAAAAATTATTTTTTATTTCAAGCTCTGTCTCCATGGCTTGATGTTAAGATACAAGTTATAAGTGGAGATATTTGCCACTTTCAGTACTAAGGAAATAATGATAGTTAAAAGGTTATAGTTAAAATCTTATAATATTAAGGACTAATGCCAGTCTACACGGTAACTTCAGTCTTTGTAAACACACTCGTTAAAAAAACACAACGCAATTGTCCTTGGTAAGTGGAAGATACCAATTGATTTTCAGGTCTGCTGATAAAAGATAGCAGGGCTAATGCCTTGGTGCAGCATCTGTCATCAGTACTTCTATGAAACTATACTATATGGATTTTCACGAAACTTCACAGAATTGTTGTTCTTGATGTGTAGTTGGTCATGAGAGTTGGTCATGAGTTAAAATCAGGTCAAAAAGAAATTCAGAATGGCTGCCATGGGGGTTGAAACCGTATCTAAAATGACGGACATGACATGTAGTAGTTGGTCCGAAACAAAATTCATTTGATTTGTCACCAAACAGGGACGGCAGTGGCCATCTTTGTTTATATTGAGTTATGAAGGAAACTTTTGGCAACTACTTCTACTTCTCTGAACCTACTCAATGTATTTTCATAAACTTTTACAAGACTTTCTGTTTAGGTCTAGTTGGTCCTAAGTAAATATCAGGTCTAGTCATAAATCTAATATGGCCACCACTGCTAAAAATAGATTAAAAAATACAAGTTCATGATCACTACTCCTATAAATCCATTAAGTGATTTAAAGTGGTATTATTATCATCAATTATATCCCAACCGATCGATGATCGAATATTTATCGACAAAATATGGCTGCTGCATGGCAGAAATTAAAAGCAGTAGATATCTTCAGTTTCAGCAAGAGTCTATAACTGGTACATAATCAAGGTTTTTATAATAAGAATTAATTATTTAGGATTGTTGTTTGTTATATTTCTTGAAATAAAAACAAAAATTATGAAAATTGTATTTATTTATTTATATTAAGAACAGGTGAAGTCACTCGTCATGTAATGAGTAGACTGCTTACTAGGCTAGAACTAAGATAAACTCCAGCCCAAACCCGATCGTGAAAAGTCATACTCCAGTGCTCTGATAAGACATGTAGTTGCATAATTATGCATATTTTTTCACCAAAAACGCATTAAAAAATAACATTAATGCGTACAAAAACGCGATAAATATTAAAAACCAAATTCCCACATATACACGGATTAAAAATAGTCAGTGCGCCTAGTCCTACTCAATACATGCTTATAGAAGTTGAGATACTGAACAACACTCAACAATGACTAGTAGATGCTTGCAAGAAGAAAAAAAGATGCATTTGTAAATGTAAATACACAATCTATTTTTTTCATGTGTACTGCGAGCTTATCTGGAGCACTGGTACTCAATTTATCAATCAAACGATTGAACGAGTGATGCAGAGTTTTATCTACAACTTTCTTCAAGTGAGTCAGTTTCCATAATAATGGAAACACCTTTCAGTAAGTCTATGAAAAAGCAATAAAAAATGATAACAAGCAAGGTTTTAGGCAAGTGTAAAAAAGCTGCTGATAAGTAAATAAACATGTCTGTGGGCCTATGAACTGATAGGAATGCAAACAATTGTTTGTATAATTAATGAAAATCTGAGAGTTGTCGAGCTGAAATAAGTGTTGCTGTTTTTATCAAAAGCAATAACTACGCAATGGATGCATCAATAGTGTTCACTGTGAAACTTGGCCAAGGTCTTATTGATATAATCCTAATTGATAGTTAAAAAATATTAACAACACAGACTTTTTAAGTTTCAGCTAGACAGCCTTCATCAGAATTTAATTTTCTGATATAATCATTCAAATGCACATAGATAAAAAATCAAGTCATTTTAAGTGACAGTGTGGACAAACTGATTGCTTCCTTTTAATTCTTTTTGGCATGATAAATAAAACCGATATAACGCTAATCTTTGTCATTATATATTCCTCATCAGGATTCAATAAATTTCATGGATCTTCATCCAGGAAAATACTTTTAAAGAGTTGCACTTATTCCATTCCAATACTTGCGATTTCATTCAGTTGCGTTTACAATTTCATTTTGCTTCATAAACATCCCGGACACACATAGGCCGCATTCTACACTGGGTAGACTGATCTACGAAAACGTCAAATCCACAGGCAAAACTGTAACCTCGGAACATTCCAGTTAGACACTAACTTTTTATGACTACTAGCCTACAGGGCTAGTGCCTTCTTATTTTTACTAGCCCTTCTTAAAACCAACTAGTCCTGCTTTTACTCTTTTACGGCAAAATAAAAAGATACCAAAATATCATGCCTTGGTAGCTCCATGCATAAGGCCTTGGTTTTGGAGCTATAGACAGACATCTGACCAGTTTGGGTTCGCTCCCTGGCGAAGGCATGTCTGAGGGGAAACTTCATAATCCATCTCATCTATAGCTGAGGTTGCTCAGCTTTTCCTATATATGACTGTACTGCTTGTAAATATTGCAAGACAACAGGTTTGTGACTAGGTCGTAGTCAATCCATTTATAGGCCACGGCCATTATACCCTTCTTTGCAGTGGCCTGTATAAGGCCCTTGTCCCACCCAAATTTCTTTTAAAGTCATGCAGACTTACCTTGGAAAAATTTGATTCCCCATTTATGGAATTTTTTCCCCAATTAACCGCAAAAGGCCCCTACCCCAAAACTGGTAAAAAGGCTATGTAGGCACTTCCACAATGGCTAAAATACACGGATGTGTTTATTTGAATCATGTTGTTTTTTGCTGATGACGCTTTTCTTATGCTGGTTTTCGTTTGTTTCAATGGAGACAGTTCCGTATTTAAATAGCGCCACATAGAATGTGAAGATCACAGTCATCATGTTAATAAAATGCTTAGATATTAATATAGTGATTAGAAATGCTAGCGTCTCTACGAAAAACGATGTGGAGACATGTAACAGTGAGTCAAGCTAGAAAAATATGAGTGACTGTGACCTACAGCTAAATAAATCACTGGTGCAGGGCTTCCGTTAACGGGCATACGGCTGTGAATAACGTCCAAAAATAGTAGTTGTACGGCGAAAATTAACATCAAAGGCGTACAGTGTACTTCCAAAAAATTCAAAGTACGCTGCAAATCTTTACTATGGATGTCCCATAATTTGGATGTCCCATAATTTGTAAATTACCGATTATAGCCCCGCCCATCTAACCTAATTTCATTTGAGACAGCCGAGGTAACAAGTTGTAAAGCAATTAAAACTCAGTAGAGCCTGTAATTGACATGTCGCCAGTACTTAGATATCTCCACCCTATTGTTGATGTCGGAGTATATTGACAATAGTTTATATAACATAGGTGCACATGCTTTAAACACGTGCTGTTGTTTGTCGGAGGTATCGATCTGGTTTGATTGGTTGAAATGGATAAATGATTGACAACTGGCGACATGTTAATTGACAGGTAAAACCGGTTTTGTCCAGTTTTATCAAGGGTCACACACACTGGCTGGCATGAGGAGAGTGTTAATTAGATAATTGGCCTAGCCCCTTATTTCACAAAATGAAAATAGCAGTATAATCTCGATGCCAAATTGCTTAATTTATATTCATTAACGACAAAGTTGCTCTTTACACAAACAGCTTATACTTTTTAGGCTTTTTCTTTTATATTTTTGTGTCATTTTTCTATGTATTTATCAAAGTTACAAAGAGAAACAAAGTAGTGATAGACAGACAACATTTAATAATCTCTAACCTAGGGGAAAGAACTCTTCGCGAATGGAGACTAAACACGGAAGTGAAATTATCCAAACGATCGATTGCTTTGATAATAAATTAAAGAAACTGTTACATTTACTCCTACACTTGACAGTTTTACTCACCTTTCAGTAATGTATGCCAGTTTAAAAGCTTTCCTGGACTGATGCATTGAAAACTGTTTGCAAAACTCAATTAAAGTATAATTATTGAAATGTTTACTTGATTTGTATGAAGTGCAGTTCCTAACAAAATTCATTTTCATTGATGTCAAACATGGCTGTCAGCAGCCATCTTTGTTTACAGATTATCTAGTAATTCGATTAATTCTCTGAAACTGCTGGTCCAGTTTCCATAAAACTTATAATATTTTATTAAAGACTTGTTTACTGAATAAAAATATAGGTGTGAGATATTGATAAAACCACATGAGTATGTTATCGAAACTGCTGAAACTGCAGGTCCAGTTTCTATAAAACTTTGAATATTTCATTAAAGACTTGTTTACTGAATATTTTTGTATGATTTATAAATAAAAATATAGGAGTGAGATATTGATCAAACCGCATGAGTATGTTATCACCTTATCAGCCTGACTTAGTGAGTGTACTTCTTTCGTTGTGACCTACTTTCTTTGAAATAAAGTTAAAAGTTCATGTCACGTTTTAGGTACAAGTTCTTAAGGCCAAAAAAAAAAGGTGTGTTTCCTATTGCATGCTCTAAAAAAATAAGGTAGGATGCAGGCGTTTTTTATATATATATATATATATATTTTTTTTTTAGCAAGATATTGTGAGATTCTATTTATCTCATAAACCCCATACAAGTTGATGATACAACTGAAAGTTTCTCTGTGATGTTGTCAGTTGACCTCGATATAAGACTGTCCCAGTTAAATTACGCATTCCTGTTACAAATAATAGGACACTTTAAACTGGGTAGACCTTTGTTTAACATGCATTATACTAATTAATTTAATAGTTAATTAGCATCGCATTGTTTACCTGAAGCATTGTTTACCTGAAAGAAAAACGTTACAACTTTGAATGTATCATATGACATTCCAGGCAAATAAATTGAATGTTGTTTAACGGCTCATCAACACAGTATAGGTTATTTAGAGCCGCCCCAGAGAGAGGGGAAGGATACATAGGAATCCGGGAACCTGCCCTACTCTTATTATCGAATAGATTCCTATGGTTCTTTAACGTGCTCGGAGGATAGACCGATACACGGGACCGCCCGGTTTACGTCCCCATCCGACGGACGAGGCTAAGGTAAAGTGTCTTGCCCAAGAACACACCGACGGAACTCAGTGGCACCACGGAGGATTGAACCCGGGGCCTCCAGTTACAAATCCGCCGCGCTACCGACTGCGCCACGCCAGCCCCTCCAGGCAAATCATATGGCTTACCTAAATATTTTCCACTTTTGCTGTGTGATTTGGTAATAATTTGCATATACCGTACCACCAGTGACCAGTGGACTACAGAAAATATAGAATGGTGTTATGTTTCACTTCCATGATGTAAGAGATGTGATAAATCATTGTTCAGAACATATTGAAAAAAAAAGAAAAAGACATAATATATATATTTTTTTTTTTTTTTTTTTTTTTTTTTCATAAAAAGGTTGGCCCCTTAAAAATAGGGTCGGTTGGGCCACCGAAAACACAGGCATTTTTTAATTTGGGTACTTTATCAAACTGCATCAGTGTGTTCCTCTTGGTGTAGTAATTTGTGTATGTCATGGTGTACCAATTTGGGTGTCATTGTGTACCAATTTGGTGATACCTGACGATATAAATTATTTTAATAAAAAATATGTACACCGTAAAAATCTGAATTTTAAGTACTTATCGTTGAGTTTTTTCGTGTTCATAATCATGCACGTGGCCCTTGTATGCAGATTCACTGCTGCCTACGAATGTTTTTACAAAAAAAGTAGTAATGCATTTCAAAGCAATTTTAATGATTTGGTAGTACTGCAATCAATCTTGCGTATGATGAAAAATGGTCTAGCTACGTGTCTGGTAATGCGTAAAAACTTAAATGCACATTAAGTGTGGCATTGAGATGATCGTATGCCATTTTATGTAGCACAGATACATCTGGATGATTATATTTATATATATACATGCATACTGAAAGTAGATCATTAAGATGACCTTGACCTAATTTTACACTTTATTATGCTTCCTGAAACTTGGAGCATATTGTCGCCACCTTTTTTGTATGTCCTTCAGTACATCCCGTTTTCTTGTCCACTCAACTGCTCCTGCATCTTTCGTCTGACTTTGTCAGGACATTAAATGAATTTTGAAATGTAAAACGTCTCCAAGGCCGAATGGTTAACAACATTGTGTTGTAATCGTGTTAAATTATTGTATCTGATTACTTTGACTCATAAACTTTTACAATCAGAATTGAATGTTGTTTAACGGCTCATCAACACAGTATAGGTTATTTATAGCCGCCCCAGAGAGAGGGGAAGGATACATAGGAATCCGGGAACCTGCCCTACTCTTATTATCGAATAGATTCCTATGGTTCTTTAACGTGCTCGGAGGATAGACCGATACACGGGACTGCCCGGTTTACGTCCCCATCCGACGGACGGGGCTAAGGGAAAGTGTCTTGCCCAAGAACACACCGACGGAACTTTGTGGCACCACTGAGGATTGAACCCGGGGCCTCCGGTTACAAATCTGCCGCGTTACCGACTGCGCAACGTCAGCCCTTTTACAATCAGAGCAGGACATGTAGCACTGGGCTTGTGATTGTCTAATAGTACATATTGTCAGAAAGTTCTGGTTGAAGGAATTTAGGTGGAGTTTTTTATCCGATTTTCATGAAACTTAGCCACATTTTTATGAGGTTCCGGGTGAATGAGTTTCGGGACTTTGAAGCTTATCCTCTCATCAACACATTATAGGTTATTTAGAGCCGCCCCAGAGAGGGTGGAAGCATACATAGGATTCTTGCCCCACTGTTACTATCCTACAGCTTCCTATGGTTCCTTAACGTGCTTGGCTGATAGACTCCTATACGACCGCCCAGTTTACGTCCCCATCTGACGGATGAGGCTAAGATAATGTGTCTTGCCCAAGAGCGGACCGACGAAACAGTGTTACCGATGCACCGGGATCTGTGATATCCATATATCAGGGATGAACTTAACATTTTTGGCCTTGGAGCCAATTGGGCCCCTTGCTGGCAAAAATTGGGGGCCCAGCTTCCAAATCAGTAGCCCAGCTTGTCAGACGTTATGCCAGTTTTAATCAATGGAATGATTTATTTTTAAACAAACAAACAAACAAATTGATCATTCACAACCAAAATGTTAGTGACGCTCACTCAGGCCGACCATAAAAAATTGTTGGTTTGCTGTTTCCCTACCTACCCACCAAAAAGGGGCCTACTCAAAACTTTTTATAGCAATTCTTTAACAAATTTTTTTTTTAGACAGCAAACAAATATATTTTTAAGGATGGCCTCTGAGTCTGAGTCTGTTGTAAAGTCTCTCAAAAATCCTGTCTTCTTCCAGATCAGATTCAGTCTCCTCATCATCACTGTCTGATCCCATATCGTTGGTAGAATAGGAGGTGTATGCTTCCTGGGAGTTATCTGGATAGGGAACATGTTTCTGGGTAGAACCTCTGGGTTTTAGATGTGCTTTGCTCAGCTGTCAGATCAATATTAATAACTGGCTGCTGAACACCATAGGTACTGACTGGCTTTTTCACTTTTTCCATTGTATACGGTCTTCTAGATCTGACTGAACCAGAATTCCAGAGATCCATGGCGTCTGATGGGTCAAAACTGTCAATGTCCTGATGCCCAATGTGACCTGATTCATTCGAGGTCTGAGGTTGGTTTTGATCTGTTCAGCTGAGAAAAACCTCTCAGCTTCTGCGCTTGAGTGGGCCATGGACACAATCAGATCCATCACATGCAAATCTTCCCACACACATCTGGTTGATAGCAATCCAGTCAAGTGCACCATCTAGCTGGCAACTATATTAATTAAAAATAAAATGACAGATCATTAAGAACATCATGGGATCAGCATATAATGTACTTTTAACATAATGTTAAATAGCTTTATATAACTAAATATTTGTGTTACTTTTATCTTGTACATATTTTATTAACTAGGATAATTAAAGAATGTTTTATGCATAACTGTTTTAATTTTTAGCTCGACTATTCGAAGAATAAGAGAGCTTTTGTACTCGCCATGGCGTCGGCGTCCCACATCAAGGTTTGCGTGTAAGCTGTGTTTACAAGTCTATGTCGCTTACATTTCTTATCCTAGCACAACCGAATTTGGCCATGGGCTTCCTTATAGCATTATCTTAAGGGCTGCGTAAGTAATTTTGGTCCCTGTAACACATGGAACCCATGTTATGAAAACCCTTAAAATATGTCCCATTTCACATCGAATTGTGCGTGTAAGCAGTGTTTACAAGTCTATAACTCTTACATTTCTTATCCTAGCACAACCAAATTTGGCCATGAGCTTCCTTATAGCATTATAAATTTGCATGTAATTAAGCTGTTTTTACTTCAGGATTGTTTTTCATTTTTGCGATGTTATCGAAGTGTAACACGTCAATGATGGGTCACAAATTGTATAAAATCGTGTACCACATAACACGTCAGTGATGGGTCACAAATTGTATCAAACCGCATACAGCGAAGCAGTTTTATACAAATTTGTGACCCATCATTGACGTGTTATACTTCGATAACATCGCACAAAATGAAAAACAATCCTTATAATTAAAAACTTATATCAATGATAATCTTTATTCACTGTCCATTTTATTTCACATTCCCCAGTAAGCTCTAAATTGAATTAATTTCAGTAGAACCGATCAGCCAAATCACGCATTTTCAAATTTTAAATCTGCTCCTCCCAAAGGTATAGGCCTAGATCTTTACGTTTCCTAAAAAAAATATGTTTCTAGTGGCGTAGCTGCTTTTAGGCACTGCAGACCTAGGCCGAAAACCTTTACCCTGATCCTGATATATGTTCTCTTTATCCCCAAAAGTGTCTCCCCAAACTCGTCGTCAGAGTGCACAATTTTACTTCTTATTTTTAAAACAAATCATGGGGAGCATTCACCCAGACACCCAAAAGTGTCTCCCCAAACTCGTCGTCAGAGTGCTCAATTTTACTTCTTATTTTTAAAACAAATCATGGGGAGCATTCACCCAGACACCCACCCCCCATATTCATAAATGAGTTAAATTGTAATATTAAGCTAAAGTTAATTAGTATTAATATTAATACTGAGTATATTAATCTGTATTATGCTACTCCTCCATGTTTGAATGCACTGTTTATTTAGTTTCGTTCTGTGACATTAACGGTTTAAAAAAAGTGACGTCATGTAATGTTTCGTTACGTCATCTTGGATAGGAATGAAACAAAGATAGGAAACTCAGGCACATAGCCAGATGGAAGCTCGGAAGACGGAACCGTTTAACTTTTTTTCCCCTATATAGTGTTTGGAAGCCTACCCCGGACCTCTTTTGCCGCTCAAATCAAATGTTGGGCTTCCGCTTTAGCCTGTGCCTGCGCAACTGAAACTATTTTATTTTGACGTGTTATTGAGAAATAACAGGACACTTTTAAGAATGACTAACCAATCAGAATACAGAAAATATGTGTATTGTTCGCAGTTTGTAATTATAGGTATATATCTCTTTCATTTCTTGTCCTAGCTCAACTAATTTAGGAATTGGTTGCCTTATAGTATGTTGTAAAGGGTTGCGTAAGTAATTTTGTCTTGTACAAATTCTGGGCTCCCATGGAACCTAAATGTGATGGCCCATAAAATGACAATAAAGGCAGATCACCGGTTGTGTATAAGCTGTTGTATATATCTATAATTTTGGTTTAGGATTTCACATCTTATTCATACTTCACCCATTTGGTGAATATCCATCAACTATGTTCTCTGCACTTGCCTTTAATATCGGCTGACCAGTCAGAGAACTTTTAAAAAACGTCACCTTAAATGGTGATGATGTTTCATCAAATCATAATTAAATACGCGAACTCGCTACCATGCTACAAGTCTGATCTATTTCACGTCCCTATGTTTATCGCCGTTATTGTTGCCTGTTGGTATGTTGGTTTATCGGTAGAAGTATAGATAGGGAACCAGCCAGTAGCTTTATAAACGAGAACCTGTCTACACACGGGTTGAGAGACAAATGGCAGAAAAGTCGGTGCAGAAGGTTAACACATGTATTACTGCATATCATCCAAATTGTATCGAATTATGTTTGATGAATGTTATTACATTTAGTTTTGTTACACTAAGCTAAATTATTAGATAGCATGGCATGTTCTGCACCATCATCAGTGTTCTATAGCCACGACGACCCACTTCACAACCCCCCCCCCCCCCCCCCCCCCCCCCCCCCCCCCCCACTGGTTATAAACAATGACACATCACTTTCACCAACCTTACAAACCTCAAAAATCATACCATCATCAGTGTTCTATAGCCACGGTCGACCCACTTACAACCCTCACCCCCTGGTTATAAACAATGACACATCACTTTCACCAACCTTACAAACCTCAAAAATCATACCATCATCAGTGTTCTATAGCCACGACGACCCACTTCACAACCCCCCCCCCCCCACTGGTTATAAACAATGACACATCACTTTCACCAACCTTACAAACCTCAAAAATCATACCATCATCAGTGTTCTATAGCCACGGTCGACCCACTTCACAACCCCCCCTGGTTATAAACAATGACACATCACCAACCTTACAAACCTCAAAAATCATACCATCATCAGTGTTCTATAGCCATGGTCGACCATACATTCCGAAATGTAACAGAAATAGCAGGTGGGTGGCACGAAGGAGAATAAAGAAGTAAGGAATAATTTAGCTAAGTGTAACAAAACTAAAGTAGGTTACCAGAATAAGAATGATGCATAATATGTAAAGACAAACGAACATGTTCATCCATTTATTCAGTCATATAGTAGAACAATTAGCCTGCACACACGTACTAGATCTATCAGATGTAATTAGATAATAAATATAATTTGTGCCGTACCGTACATACCAGCAAGTGCCGTACCGTACATACCAGCAAGTGCCGTACCGTACATACCAGCAAGTACCGTACGTACCAGCGAATATCATTAATTTTGTGTAACAGTTATCAGAAATAAAAGATCTATTAGTTTCAATACACTAAGCTAAATTATTCGTTACTACTTTCGGCATTCTTCGTATCACGCACCTGCTATTTCCTTTATATATATATGTATTGCGGAATGTACGGTACGGCTTTTATCTCCAACACTTTCGTTACAAACTTGATTTGAGCGATTCCATTGGTCGCTATAAATACAGCATCATCCAAGGTTAGTTCATTTCGACATATATGTGTATTAGACCTGCTTAGTTGAAATGGAATTCAGAACAACGTGATCGTATAATATAGTGGCACTGAACACATTTTTTCCCATTCACCTACTGGGCGATTTTCTTATAAGATTAAGTCCCCAAAGCAGAAAGTCATTGCTGCTCAGCATATCTTCAAACTCAGTGCTACACATATCAATCATGTGATCTAAATGGCAATATATAGATTTGCGAGGATATGGTCTGTACTTTTAAAAAGCCTGTTATTGGTTTTGCATTAAAGGTTTAACATTGGCCTTAAATGCACCATTAAATGTACTTTTGGAATGATTAAGGTCATAACGGAATACAGTAAGCCTAGCTTATTAATGAACTCTTCGAATACAAAAGTTACTGCCTGATGTAATTCACACTTTGTATATATGTATTAATTTTAAAAGAACTATTTCTTGTGTAACCAGTGTTGTTAAGATTATAGAATTGGAATTTAAGTTTTAAATGAAATAATTTTGATTCAAATACTTTTTATTATAAGAGTTATGGCCCTTTTTTGACTTTGTCATTCGCAGATTTGCCTGGTATTGAGGTGGGTACCTTGTGTGTAAGTCCTCATTTATTTTTAAGTGGATTGTTTTCAAATTTGGCATGGTAACTTGCCATGATGCTCATAATATTATTTTTTTTCATAGGATTTTTGCTGTTCATCCCAAAAATGGCTATTGGTTGTGCGTTTCTAGAATATTTGTTGCTGTTTTCAGATGGCATAAACCTTGTCGCTTGCGCAAATATTAGTCCTTGAATTTTGGAAAAAAGTTCCTTGAAAGTCCTTGAAAAGTCTTTGAATTTAGCCTTCCAATAAGGGTGGGAACCCTGTGCAATGAAACTTCACCCAATGAAAGAGGGCAATGAGAGGAAGTGCAGAGTGCAAAAACTGTAACTCTGTCTTATTCAAATCAGAGTTATTGCCCATTGTAATTTTATACTAAGAATTTTTGTCCAGAGCATAACTTCAAAACTGCTGATGGGACTGCAAAGAAACTTCACACAATAGTAAAGGACAATGAGAGGAAGTTCGGAGTGCAAGAACCATAACTCTGTCTTCATTCAAATTAGAGTAATTGGCCTTTGCAATTTTATAGTTAGAATTTTTGTCCAGAGCATAACTTCAAATCTAGTAATGGGACTGTAATGAAACTTCACACGATGATAGAGGACAATGAGAGAAAGTGCAGCATGCAAGAACTATAACTCTCGTCTTATTCAAATTAGAGTTTTTGCCCTTTGTAATTTTATACGTAGATTTGACCGGAGCATAACTTCAAACTAGTGATGATACTGCAATGACACTTTGATAGAGGGTAATGAGCGGAAGTGCAGAATGCAAGAACCATAACTCTGTCATCATTCAAATTAGAGTAATTGCCCTTTGCAATTTTATAGTCAGAATTTTTGTCCGGAGCATAACTTCAAATCTAGTGATGGGACTGTAATGAAACTTCACACAATGATAGAGGGCAATGTGAGGAAGTGCAGAGTGCAAGAACCGTTACTCTATCATCATTCAAATTCAAGTTATTGCCCTTTGTAATTTTATACTTAGAATTTTTGCCGAGAGCATAACTTCAAAACTACTGATGAGACTGCGATGAAACTTCACACAATGATAGAGAGCAATGAGAGGAAGTGCAGAGATCTACCAACAATCTTCATTCAAATTAGAGTTACTGTTTAAGTGGTGCATCCATGTCCCATAGACACATTTCTAGTTTTCTGCTATGTTCTCATATTAATTTGCTTCTTTATGCTAGCATAAAAGCTTACAACCATGTTAAGTTACAACTGTTACATTAAAGATGAATTGAATTGGGTTTTAAGGCGCACCAACACATGAAAAGGTTATATGGCGCCTAACAGGCATGAACATGCCAGGCTCATCCTCCATGTACATCGAGGTAAAATATGGAAAATGGGCCTAGAACCTTCTCACCCTGAACTGCAGAGTTGCTGCAAATTCTATCGTAGAAACTCCATTTACGCTGGAGCCACGTTTATTGTTTTTCTGCCACTGCTCTTTTGATGTGAGAAAGAATGCACCTGAAACAATGCAGGGATCATGATGAAGACCTTTAATGAACATGAACAAAAAATGATAAAATGAACATGAATTTGGGGGGATTCTACCCCTCCAAAGGGATCTGCAGTGGCCCAGTTCTTTGCCCCGTGACCAAACGGGGGCACCCGGGAACCACACAGGGCTCACATTAAAGATGAACCACACCTAAAGTGACTATTGATATTTTGAAAATTTTGTTAAATAATGTTGGTTTGTGGTTTATACAAAATGTGTTTCATTCCTGTCAACTATTTTGATATAACTTGAGCAACCTTGGGAGCGCAGTCAATAAGGCCATTGCTTTAGAGCTACAGACATGCCTCTAAGGGCACGAAAATTCTATTCGTCCATGTGAAATTAGAATCCGGACGAGTGAAACCCATGAATCTGTCGTCCGAGAGGATGAGTAACATTTCAGTAGAGAAAACAACAAAGAAAATAGTTCTTACGTAGTTTATTAAGTGATTAAATGCAGTAAATAGTCGCAACTCTGTTTATTCAGCGATCAAATGTAAGTCAACCGGATATTGGGAAATTGACGCATTTCTGTTTTGGGACATTCTAAAATGCGGCTCCCGTTCTAATTTCACGGAGCGCGAACGTTACGGTATTTGATGTTATACAAATAACACACTTTCACGGGGGAAATCTTTAAGAGCACTAGTCAGCTTTTAGTTGACTGGGGCCAAGGCCTTCAGGAAGGGGAATTGCAAAAAGTATGCTGTTTTCCTGTATTGGAGTTTAACATTTTCTAATCAAAAAATGTATTTCTTTTTTTTTTTCAAGAGGGGAATTTTTCCCAGGAAAAGGGGGAAAATATATACCATGCCAGAGTAACTGTAATGGCCATGATCAGACTGTAGTGAACTATAGAATATGAATATAGTCATCTATAAAAAAGTTTCACAATTTTCATTGATTTATATAAAGAAAAAAACACATAATGATGTTTCCCTTTGTTTTATTTATATATAATAGTGTTAAATGATGGTATCTGACTACCTGACTTATGAACTTTTACAATCAGAGCAGGACAAGTAAACATCCTATAAGGACGAGTAACATGTCCTATAGGATGAGTATACAGTAAAATATATTTCATTCCCTGCCTCTGCCAGGGAGAAAACCCACGTGGAAGGGCAAGGCCAAAATAAAAAATAGATGTGTTTCCTATTGCATGCTCTAAAAAAATTGGGAAGGTCGGTAGGCATTTTTAAAAAAAAAGATTTGGAGCAAGATATTGTGAGGTTCTACATGTATTTATCTCATACAAGTTGATGATACAACCGAAAGTTTCTCTGTGATGTCATATAACCTTTCATGTGTTGATGCGCCTTAAAACCCCAATTCAATTCAGTTTATCTCGATATATTGAGGACCATAAATCATTGTTCAGAACAAATTAAAAAAAAATATTTTGTTTATTTATTTATTTTTTAGCTGTTGGTGCGACTATAAAATCCATTTCAATCAATATTTTTTTCAAAAAAAAGTTTGAGGGTTGGCCTTACTTCATCCTTCATCTCCCTTTGAGGTTGCTGTCCCAGTATAACCTAATGTGGTATGGGACATAAAAACCCATTTCATTTTAAATTTTGACATAATTTGAACTGTAAAGTGTAACTCAAGGATTTAGTCATTAAATTACAAAAGGTAAAGGTTTAAAAGGTGACCGATTGGTAATTAAATTACTGTGCCGTGGATAGAAAAGTAATGTACCTAACCACTATTTTAAAGGGTGAGTGAAGAACTGTTGTATTTGTATATAAATAAGGACCAAGATACACTAGTTTTACACTGTGCCCTTGATATGCAACCCTGCAGCATGTAACTTCAAATCGAAATTAAAACCCAGGCCTAAATCATTATTCTGGGCCAAAAATAAAATTATGTTTGTTTCCCCTTCCCGACCGACCCACCGAAATTGCCGCGACCCGAATTATTTTTTCGACACTGGCGAAAAAAAATATCGAAAAAAAAATATTTTTTTTTTTTTTTTTTTTTGTATAGGGTGGGTACGAGTGTCTGACCAAAGAATGTATTGCAGTTTTGATCTCAAATAAAATAAAAAAAATATTTTACCTACCTACCTACCCAACCCTTTTTTGCATGGGTCGGGAAGGGGAAACAAACATAATTTTATTTTTGGCCCTGAATAAAACTGTCCAAAAAAAACATAAATAGGCTTTCAACTTGGATATTCATCATCAGGATCAGTACAAGATACAAGATACAAGATACAAGATTTTATTAACCAATTAAGGGCCCTCAAAGGAGCAAGTAATTTAGTACATTGATTGCAATGATTGGTAAGTAACAAACAAACAATAATAAAATAAACCAGAGCACATACACTGAGTAGAGTCGCCTACAGTACATTAAACTATAATCAGTACAAGTCTAAACTTTTAAGACATTATCACCTTTTAGGTTGACATAAAAAATTGCTGGTTTGCTGTTTCCATACCTAAAAAAAAGAGAGCTTATTTTTTTGTTGTTGCCATCTTCAGTATATTTTTCTTTAATTTCTTGAGGTGTTTACTGTCCTTGGCCAACAACAACAAAACAAATTCACGTGACCTCCTTATTCGATGGGATGGAGATGGGGTGGGGGATGGTTAGGGGCTTAAAGGCAATTTTATTTCTTGGTATTATAAAACTTACATAAGCACACTTACACTGACAAGTCCATCAGCATGATTGATTCATTATGTCATGTCAAGGATTTGTTAATGACATTTAGCAAGTAAAAAAACACTTCTGAAATTTTGCCAAGAGAACTAGTTTGTGGACACCGTTGTTTGTTTTGCTTATTACCTAATATTGCACAATACACAATGCACAATACACAGATATTGATCTGACATTTCTTCTTTATTGTAGTATTGGCTCTCTTCCACACTATTAAGGTTGATGATTGCCCTACATCTCACTTCTACATTAGCAGTTATAGATTGATTGGGTTTAATACATGTGACTGAATTACTTCTCTACCAGCTGTTTGTTCGTCTGCCAGCTGTGCTGTAAAATGACTTTCTGTTCCCAAGACCATTTTGTGGCATGGTAAAAATCAATATGGGTCATTATACTTACTTAGCGGATCCATAGTTCAGTGCGGAGTCTACTGGCAGAGTTATGTTCCTTAGTTAGTGGATCCAAAGTTCAGTGTAGAGTCTACTGGCAGAGTTATGTTCCTTAGTTAGTGGATCCAAAGTTCAGTGCCGAGTCTACTGGCAGAGTTATGTTCCTTAGTTAGTGGATCCAAAGTTCAGTGTAGAGTCTACTGGCAGAGTTATGTTCCTTAGTTAGTGGATCCAAAGTTCAGTGTAGAGTCTACTGGCAGAGTTATGTTCCTTAGTTAGTGGATCCAAAGTTCAGTGTAGAGTCTACTGGCAGAGTTATGTTCCTTAGTAAGTGGATCCAAAGTTCAGTGTAGAGTCTACTGGCAGAGTTATGTTCCTTAGTTAGTGGATCCAAAGTTCAGTGCCGAGTCTACTGAGGCCATCCTTAAAAAAATATTTGTTTGCTGTGCTCCGACCCTGAATTTTTAAGTGAGTTTTTTTTGTTTCTTTTGCCACAG
Source organism: Cyrtodaria siliqua (assembly GCA_037043455.1). Lineage (NCBI taxonomy): Eukaryota > Metazoa > Mollusca > Bivalvia > Adapedonta > Hiatellidae > Cyrtodaria > Cyrtodaria siliqua. The sequence goes on from JAWPHD010001890.1 coordinate 284,796, forward strand.
TCCTGGTTAAGCATTTTTAGCTCTACTGATCAGATATCAGCAGAGCTTATGCCGTGGTGCGGTGTCAGTCGTCCGTCTGTCTGTCGTCCGTCCGTAAACTTTTTTTGTAGCGACTACTCCTCTGAAACTACTGAATGGATTTTCATGAAACTTTACAGAAATGTTGCCCATGAAGTCTAGTTGATCCTAGCAAAAATTCATTTTGATGTGAAATCCAAGATATCCGCCAAATCTAGAAATAGGTTTTTAAAAAACAAGATTGTACCGACTACTTCTTGAAAACTATAAGTGATATTGATATGGGACTTTTTCTAAAATGATCAGCATGACATGATGTTGGTACTTTTCAAAAAATATTTCGATTCGACGTTAAACATGGCTGCCAGCGACCATGTTTGTTTACATAGAGTTATATAATGAAAACTTGTAGCGACTACTCCTCTGAAACTACTTGATGGATTTTCATGAAACTTCACAGGAATGTTGCTCTTGATGTGTAATTGATCCTAGCAGAAATTCAAGATGGCCGCCACGGCTAAAAATAATTTTTCAAAATACAAGTTTGTAGAGACTACTTCTTGAAAACTATAAGTGATATTGATATGGGACTTTTTCTAAAATGATCAGCATTACATGATGTTGGTCCTTGTCAAAAATCATTTTGATTCTACATTAAACATGGCTGCCAGTGGCCATCTTTGTTTACATAGAGTTATATAGTAAAAACTTGTAGCGACTACTCCTCTGAAACTACTTGGCGGATTTCCATGAAACTTAACAGGAATGTTGCTCTTAATGTCTAATTGATCCTAGCAAAATTACAAATCATAATTTCCCATCTCAATGTATTATAATGCAGTCTGTGGATAACCTCATTAATATTTCTTTACGAATAATGTTTTTGGTATGTTTTCTGTTGTTGTAAATCTTTTATGCATATATTGACATATTTCAAGGCTGGATCAAACTCAGTCAATATCCTTATGCGGTCATATGCACTTGGGCGATAGTTTTCCCATATACCTGTAGGGGCCAATGACACTAAAATCTGAGCAATTTTCTCAAATGTTTCATCAATATCTTCCGGCAAATCGCCATCAGATAAGTGGGAAGTAGCGATGTCAAACAGTTCATACCAATCGCGATCTATATTAACTTTCCTGATTGCATTTTTTACGAGATATGAACAATTGTTGTTCTCTTTTTCCACAGAAACTGACACCGAAAATGTTTTTTCGTCCATTTTGGTTGTCACGTCATGGCATGTGAACGCTTATCCACTATATAACATAAGCAAGCGTCCAATAACACCGCGCACGTGCACCTGTTTCGAGACGTTTATATGCCGGTATCCGGTACCGATTGGAGTCCGGGTCCGAAAACGAGGTAAAAAAGGATCCATAGATCAGTATAGAGTCTACTGGCAGAGTTACGGTCCTTAGTTAGTGGATCCATAGGTCAGTGTTGAGTCCACTAACAGAGTTATAGTTCTCAGTGGATCCATAGATCAGTGTAGAGTATGCTGTCAGTTATGGTCCTTAGTTATCAAATCCATAGTTCAATGTAGACTCTACTGACTGATTATGGTCCTTAATAGATCCATAGATCTACTGACAGAGTTATGGCCCTTAGAGGATCCATAGTTGAGTGTAGAGTCTACTGGTAGAGTTTATGGCCCTTAGTGGATCAATAGTTCAATGTACAGTCTACTGACAGAGTTATAGTCCTTAGTGGATCCATAGTTCAGTGTAGAGTCCACTGGCAGAGTTATGGTCATTAGTGGATCCATAGAGCAGTGTGGAGACTACTGGCAGAGTTATGGTCCACAGTGGATTAATAGATCAGTGTACTCTACTGGTGAGTACTGGCAGAGGTATGGTCCTCAGTGGATTAATAGATCAGTGTACTCTACTGGTGAGTACTGGCAGAGGTATGGTCCTCAGTGGATTAATAGATCAGTGTACTCTACTGGTGAGTACTGGCAGAGTTATGGTCCTCAGTGGATTAATAGATCAGTGTACTCTACTGGTGAGTACTGGCAGAGGTATGGTCCTCAGTGGATTAATATATCAGTGTACTCTACTGGTGAGTACTGGCAGAGTTATGGTCCTCAGTGGATTAATAGATCAGTGTACTCTACTGGTGAGTACTGTTAGAGGTATGGTCCTCAGTGGATTAATAGATCAGTGTACTCGACTGGTGAGTACTGGCAGAGTTATGGTCCACAGTGGATTAATAGATCAGTGTACTCTACTGGTGAGTACTGGCAGAGGTATGGTCCTCAGTGGATTAATAGATCAGTGTACTCTACTGGTGAGTACTGGCAGAGTTATGGTCCTCAGTGGATTAATAGATCAGTGTACTCTACTGGTGAGTACTGGCAGAGGTATGGTCCTCAGTGGATCCATAGAGCAGTGTAGAGTCTACTGGCAGAGTTATGGTCCTTACTTAGTGGGTCCATAGTTCAGTGTAGAGTATGCTGGCAGAGTTATGGTCCTTAGTTAGTGGATACATAGATCAGAGTCCACTGGCAGAGTTATGGTCCTTACTTAGTGGGGCCATAGTTCAGCGTAGAGTCTTCTGGAAGAGTTATGGTCCTTAGTGGATCAATAGATCAGTGTATAGTCAACTGGCAGAGTTATGGTCCTTAGTCAAAAAAGAAAGAAAAATAAGTAACTTTGCCACCCCTATTTAGACACTACATCTCAAACAGGCGTATAACAACTGAAGTTTTTAAAGTCTGAGGATCGCGATATAGAGTCTGTAAAGTCTGGGGATAAAACTACAGAATATATGTATTATTGTATACATGTGGTAGTTAATCCGTCCATACGTTCATCTGCATGTAAACAATGATTAGCATATTTTTGAGTGTTAACATTTATGTGAGCTTCTATGTCAACAGATGCATTTGCCTTATAGCTATGTGAAATCGTTGTTGTTACAGACAGGCTGTCTTATTTGTTGTTTTTTTCTAACCTATTTCATATTGCATTAATTTAAATTAAATATCTGCTGTAATTATTCAATTAACAGCAGCATATTTCCTTTAGTATATAATATATAAAGTGTCTGCATGAAGTAAAATTGTATTGGCATGAAGAATAGGGTTTGTAAAAATGCAGTTTAAAGGGACACACAGCAAGTTTGATTTTTAGCTTATGGGTTGGCGAGTTGTCCGTCGTCCGTCCGTCCGTCGTCCGTCGTTAATTTTTGTCTTGTTACCACTCTAGGGCCTTCATTTTTCATCCGATCTTTACCAAACTTTAACAGGTTGTTAATATCAATAAAAGCTCAGACAAGTTCGAAAACCAGCCAGATCGGAATAATTTCACCGGAGTTAAGGCCCTTGTTTTGCTGGAAAATGCCATATTAAGCCTTGTGAACACTCTAGCACCTTCATTTATTATTTGATCTTTACCAAACTTGCACAGATTGTTAATATCAATGAAAGCTAGGACAAGTTCGAAAACAAGCCAAATCGGATCAGTAACACTGGAGTTATGGCCCTTGTTTTTTCTGAAAATTGCTATTTTGTGCCTTGTGAACGCTCTAGCACCTTCATTTATTATTTGATCGTTACCAAACTTGCACAGATTGTTAATACCAAATATAGCTTGGACAAGTTGAAAATCAGCTAAATTGGGTCACTAACACCAGAGTTATGGCCCTTTTTTTCCTGAAAAATGCCATAATGCCATTTTCTGCCTTGTGAACACTCTAGCACCTTCATTTATTATTTGATCTTTACCAACCTTGCACAGATTGTTAATATCAATAAAAGCTCGAACAAGTTCGAAA